>CM041210.1:27317125-27544342 GCA_023065735.1 Coffea humblotiana
AGTTGGGATCGCGCGTGGCAGTTTCCTAATTCAAGTCGAAGACTTACAAAGCATGTTTCTAAATACAGTTGGGAAACGTCTTAGATTATTAGAAAATATCTTCTTTCTTAGGAAAATTAGGAAGTTTAATTTATTTTGGAAACTAGAAAAAGGAAAAAAAAAAGGCCGGTTCCCGTTTGATTAGTACTTGGGGAGAAAGACAATTGCGGTAGACTTCTTTGGCCTTGAAGAATAAGAGCCGCTTGGCTTTTTCTCTTCGTTTTTTTCATTTCTTTGTTTTTCTTCTTTTGTTGAACATTTATGCAATTTCCTTCAATGGAAATGCGTGGGTTGCTCTCAATAGAGAGTAGCTGAATTTCTTTTTCTAGTCGAAGATCAACTTGAAGACTTGGTTCTAAACATCGGTGAGATCGAATTAATTTTATTTATTTCTTTAATTCATTGGTATTCATATGTTTTCTAATTTAACTTCTTATGATTGTTGTATTATTTAAACAGCATGGGCCCGATATTTGAATTAATCTAATAATCTATTGTCAGATTAATTGATTGAATCCATAATTGTTTGATCGATTAATACTAGTGGCGACAAGTGTGATTGGTCCCATGTTAGGGAAACGTATGATTCAATTTAAACAAACCCTCGTAACTTGTTTGTTGGTTAGGGTTGGGTTTTTCTAATTCTTAATGCAATTGAGGAATTAAATCCTACAGTCGTACCTAGGGTTATTTCTTGGTTAGGAAAATAATTAACGGTCATACCTTGCCTATCGAAAAAGTAAGGAAAAATTGGTTGTTTATCGCGTGTATGGCAACTATAACCAATCTATTAATGAGTAACTGAATTATCTTTGCATCGATGATCAGTTGAATGGATCGTGTCTGAAAAGTTGCACCGTTGGCTAGAGTCATATCTATTATTGATTAATTCCTGTTTATTTTCGTGAATTGTTTTTATTTAGTTAATTAGTTATTTTGATATTTTTATAAAAGTCCCCCATACTCTGAATTCTAGAAGAAACAAATTATCCCCAATCCTTATGGATTCGATCCTGCTTACCATGGTATACAAAATCTATATATTTTTTGAGTAGGTATTTATTATTGCATAGGCTTGACACCTGTCAAAAGTATAATTTGATAGACTGTACTAAAACTACTATCCCAAACTTGCACTTGTTGATGTGTTTGTCTAGTTCCTCCTAATAGACATCAAACTTGTTCTCAATAAAATTGTGTCAATTTAGGGAAAAAAAAAAAAGTGTGGGCTGATTTAGGATGACCAACCCAAATGTTGAGAGCAAAGGCTAGAAGAATTTTGGTAACTGAGGACTTGGCCGTTTGAGAGGGGAAAAGGTAAGGATTGTGAGTTTTATGACTAATGATTTGGTAGACAATATATGGAAGAAACCTATAGAGAGGTAAAGATTGTGAAGGTAAGAATTACAATGGTGGATTTTGGCATCTAAGACAAAAATTTTGTTTGGAAGAAGAAGAAGTGACAAGAGTTTGAAAGTTTTGGTTGATGTAGAAAACCATAGAGATGGAAAATATCAAAATATTGGCTAAGCAATAAAACTCATAATTTTGATAGTATACAAATGTATTCTTGACTTTTAAAATTTTTTAATGATTATTCATATTAAGAAAATTTAGATGAGGGCAATTTTGGACATTCATATACTTTTTGGGTCTTACATCATTCAGGTGAAATCCAAACCTATATTCCAAGGGAGGTATGTAATTTTTCAAAACGTGAGGGGAGCTGTTTGAAATTACTAGAAACCTCAAGGGAGGTTTCTGAAATTATCCCTTACATTATATGAGGTGACTTAAAGTGACAAGAAATATATTGTAACTAGTTGCTAATCTAGTGTCTCTTGTCGTATCCTGGGACAAATGCGCGTATACATCTGCGTTGCTTGTATATTTTATTTTCTGTTTTCTTAGCTTAACCAAGTCCAGTGCATTAGTTTATTTTGAAAGAAAAATTGCAAATTTTAGGTCATTGTTATTCTCAATTAATTTTGTCGCATTTGCAGTGGGTGACAGACAGGATGAAAACAACAATTGCATTATACGAGGTGAACTTAAAGTGACAAGAAGTATATTGTAACTATATACTATCAAAATCGAATTGGAGAC
Source organism: Coffea humblotiana (assembly GCA_023065735.1). Classification (NCBI taxonomy): domain Eukaryota; kingdom Viridiplantae; phylum Streptophyta; class Magnoliopsida; order Gentianales; family Rubiaceae; genus Coffea; species Coffea humblotiana. The sequence goes on from CM041210.1 coordinate 27,319,271, forward strand.
CTAAAATCATGAAGTAAATTTAAATAAGAAAAAAGAGAGAGATAGACTAGGCTTTAAATGGTTTCAGCAAAACTTGGTGGCTAAATCAACTCCATTGGTTACTTAAATGTTATAATTGATGATACCTCATGACCAGGGTTTTGGTAGCACTAATTGTAGCTTATGGTAGGAAAAAAGGATTATGCATACAATACTTTAGGAATTTCAAATCTCAAAGCTTAGAAGTCCTGTATATTCAAATCCTCATTTCCCTCCCCACTTCTTAAATTTATCCCTTCCTACTAGAAAAAAAAATATTTTTAAAAGGAATTTCAGTAAAATGTTACTCATGTTACTGTCATTTACACAGTCAAGATCAATTGACAGATGTGGAGGCTTTTTTTCGGAAAAAAAAAGATTATCTGGTTATTCAAAGTGTTTAAACAATGACTTGTACAATGAATGCGATTCCTCTTGTGTGATTTGGACAAGGCTCAAGAGAGGCAGATGTAATTAGGCAAATTATAAAAGAGTTATGGAGATGTAGAACATTATTATATGACGGGGATACTTGAAAAATATTTGGCTATTTATGAAGTATAACTGTAACTTGACCAAACTGCATGGTAAATTTCGCAACTTTGCCAAATCTTAAAGGAGGTATATGTAATTAACCCTTTAAGTTATGTTGATGCCATTATTTTTGGTTTGGTGCCTCAATGAGAGATAGACCGAACAAGAAAAAAAATTCAACTGTCTTCGACAAGAGGCATTATATGTCATCTTAAATTTCAATTGCTTTGAATCTAGATGAATATTAATGGAAAAAAATGGCACTGGCTAATATTTGGAATAAATTTTTGTACCGATACAAACATAAATAAATCAAATTAGTGATTCTATTTACTTAAAGAAAATCTCCTATATTGACTAAGCGATATAAAAGTTTATGGAAGATAAATTGGGATAGATTGTACAAAGTTTGAGTGAGACTTATGACAGTTTCACTTAACACTCTCTGTTTTTCAAAATTAACTTAATCCCTTATTGTGAATTTTATTAGCACATTTGTCCCAAATCAATGAAATATTAATTTTCTGAACCTTGAGCTGAGGCTTGTGAGTCTATTTGAAACAAATATTTCACGTGCGCATGAAATCTTGGACTGTAAATGTATCTCTTATCTGTACACGGAAAGTCCATATTTTTGTATCTAACAATATGCTTCTAACAACCAGTCCTGTGTCAGTTTATGCTTTGAAGTTCTTACCTGCACCATAGTCGTATTATTAGTGCTGACTATATAATCAATTCTACATTAATCAGGGGTTATAGGCACATTATTTCAATTTTTTTGGTTCTCGGGTCAGTGTCACACTAATCAAGGATAATTTGTCTATATCATGCTGTCATCAAAAGTCTAAATTAATCGATCTTTCCTCCTAAATCAATCAAGGATAATTTGTCTATATCATGCTGTGATCAAATGTCTAAATTAATCGATCTTTCCTCCTCTGGTTGCTAAATTTTAATGCTCAAATCTTGCTATCATCCATGTTGTAGAGTACAATAATCGTGAGGCAGGTGACAATATGATGAAAATAATATTTACAACAACGCTGATAGCAGTGGTGGATTTGATCAAATTTGATGTGGGGCTGCTCCAATGAAAACTTTGTTGTCACTCATACAATTCTGATAAAGTTTTAGCTCTGCCCTCATTAAATTTTTTGAGAAGTAAAACAAATATATGACTAGCTTTGTTATTGGATAAGAATGGAGTATTAAATAATCCCAATGTGAACATGAATACTCTTTTACTTTACTGCTGTTTCTTTCAAGAATTGACAAATGGTTCAAGGGAAGATTTCAAACCTCACAAGAGGGAAACAGGAAACGGTAGGGGTTAAATCAAGAATCTCATGATTACTTGGTTACTGTCCATACGAGTTAAGCTAAATTTTGGGAACTAGAATTAACATTTTATTCTGATTCTCGTTGTCTCCAATTTGTTTTAGCTAGCTGGGGCAACATTTTCATTTTTAAAACGCTTCGGATCGTCTATATAAGGTGAAATTGGACAAGTTTTGCTGTGCTATTATCAGTTTTGTATTTCAACATAATAGACGAACTTTTTTTTTTTAGGTAACACATTAGATAAACTTGCTTTCTGCATGTTTCACTTATACAACTTTGCCTGTTTTGTTAAGTCTCCAATGCTAATCCATTGTCCATTAGTCGCGATTGTATTAAGTAAACACAGTTGCAAAAGGATTTTTTTATTTATTTAATTTTTTTCCATTCTTCCACTCCTTTAATAACTGTGTTATGTTTAAACCAAATTTCAAAGTTTGCTGAGATTTTCAATCCAAATAAATGAAAAAAATGGGATAACAAGGTCTACAATCATCTTTAAAAAAAAATGAAAAAATGGGCTAATAAGGTCGACAACCAGAGGTATAATTAAGTCTGTTAAAATTGAATTTATTGGATGTGAACAGATGAATAACTATGAAGCATATATTGGCTAGATCTTTGTCATGAAAAACTTTTAGTTTTTGTCTTTCTAGAGCATCAAATTGAGGGTCTTGTGGGATCAGGATTTGTAAAAGTCATTAGACAAATTATTGTGTAGAACAAATAGTCATGTGCAGATAATTCTATGAAGCACAATGATTTCCATATTTGATTTATATGTCTTGCTGCAATAAATCTAAATCTGACATGCACTACAATATACATCAGTAAATAGCAACAAACAACCAATGTTATTTTTCTCAAAGGAAAAAAAAAGGGCAAATTCGACTTTACCCCCTTGTGGTTTAGCATTTTTTACAGAACCCCCCTATGATTTCAAAAACTATACATAACCTCCTTGTGGTTTGAATTAAAGTGTCAAAGTGACGGAAATGTTCATTCGTAACGGAGTCACCTAAAATGTCAAAAATACCCTTATGTAAAGTTGAAAATTATTTATTAACCAAGGGGAGTTATGTGTATATTTTGAAAACCATAAGTAGGTTAGATGGTAAAGTATTAAACCATAAAGGGGTTATATGGTAAAATATAAATCATACGGGGTTAATGTGTCATGTATTTACAAGGGTAATTTCAACATTTTTAGAAGTTCCATTACGAGTGACTATTTCCGTCACTTTGACACTTTAATCCAAACCATGAGGGGGTTATGTATAACTTTTGAAACCATAGAGGGGTTATGTAAAAAAATGCTAAACCACAGGGGGTAAAATGTAATTTGCTCAAAAAAAAAAAACACCAATCTTAGCTCATGTTATGCTTTCAATTCTTGCCTGCACCAGAAAGCACCAGTGAACAAAACAACCAGTCTTATCTCAGCTTGTTTATTTTTTTGTCAAGTTGTAACTGAGGTTAGAATTATTATGGCAGATTTTATAATCAAATCCATGAGGTTTGCTTCTTTCAAAGTATGATAATCTTCTTTAGTTTGTTGTCTATCTCATGCTACAACCATGTCGAAAATAGTATATTTAAATGCCTTAAAGCTAGCTGTCTACACAGTAGTATAGTTCAGTACAAAAGCGCTAATCATGCTATATATATATATATTGGTGGTATTCATTGGGTACAGAAAGAGATTACAAATGGTATGTACGATATGATGAAAATAACAATGATTACAAGGACGATCGATCGTGTTTAAACGTACCAAATTAACCAGGTAAACCATAAGTTATAAGTAGTGGGCCTAGAATTTTGCACTTGGAAGTGAATTTAAAGCAAGAATGATTTTGTTATTAACCCACAAGTTCATGAAAGTAGAATGGCAAGTTTAATTTTTATACTTCTCTTTCACATAAACCTAGTTGATGGACCAAAAAAAAAAAAACTTAGTAGTTTTGATTCAGCCACAAAGCTAAAAAAAAAAAAGGAAAAAGAAAGACAACAACAAAATAATGCAGTTTGTGATTTAACTCTGTTACCATATAAACCAAATAACTTGGAACGAATATGCTTATCAATGAAATTTAACATGATTTTAAGGCAGTCTTTCATGCTTGCTAATAGGCACTTCCAATGCACAGATAGATTTTAGGTGTGAAATGACAATTCATATATTCAAAACTGAAGGGGTGCGTAATTGCTATTTAATTTATGAAAACAGTGTTTATTGGACAGGGGCCATGCTCTTCATTTATTTAATTTATGAAAACATTGTTTATTGGATAGGGTGTGTAAATGCTATTTTATGTCATTGTCGTTTCTTTCAAGAAGTAATCATCCATTGTGACAAACAATTTCTTATAGTCTCTAGTTTATTGGACAGGGGCCATGCTCTTCATTTTAAAATTATTAGGCACATCTATTAGTTGAATTTGGACAAATATTGTTGTGTTGTATAATGCCTATATGATGCATGTGTACAAGTAGGAAGGAAAATTGCATTAAAATTCCAAAAATTCCTTTTTGTTTCCATGCATTAAAAGCCAACATTCATTATTCCGTTATATCAAGAAACGTAAGGGAAACGAAATAAAAAAATAAAGCATCATATATGAAGCTTATGCTCGTACCAAGTATACTCGATTTTTCTTCCCTAGTTAGCATAACTGATAAGTATATATTTTATGTATTTTAAGTGTGTTTTGTTATTTAGTTTTGGTGTGTTTTATTCACTTTTATAGCTAATGAACTAAGTTTCTAGTGAGATTTGCATTTTGTGGTTTAAATATCAAAAATTGCATTTCTAGCTATGGATTTCAATAGTGAAAACTTCATATTTTTGTAGGTTTAATGACTCAATCATCAAATGAATTGAGTTGAAAAGATAATTGAATGATTTTTTATGATTTGAAATGGTTTTAAAGAGCATAAAAAGTGCAAAGATGAAATGCAATCAAGTTCTAAAGAGGAAAAGTTAGACAGCTTTGACACCTTTTGATATTTCAACTATATCTTGAGTTACAAGTATCGGATTGAGGTGATTCTTAATCCATTTTGAAGTTAACACATAACTCTACATTTTTTATGAGACATCGAAATCTAGTTTTTAAGTTTTCCTAGTCAAAATATCAAAATATATAAATGAAATTTTGTTATCGAAAGCTAAAACAGAGTTTTGATTAGGCAAGGGTATTTTGATCATTTCTTAGTCTACAGAGTTCCAAATTGGATGATTCTTTGATGCATTAGAAAGATAACTCAAAGGGCTACAACTTTCATGCTTTACAAAAGAGTTAGTTCAACTTCCATCATCAAGAAAATATTAGTTGAAATTGGTGCAAAGACAGAGCAAGGATGAAGATTGACCAGAATTGAGCAAACCTGTAAAAAGACAAAACGTGGGGTCAATACGTGACCTGAGATCGCGTTTTCGAGGTGACGTATTCTTCAATTGTAGCTACAACTTGCTCTGCAACTTGTGCTCTATTCATACAAGTTTTTTTGACCATTTTTTCTGCAAGAAATCCGGTTAGAAATGAGCAAGTGTGGAATCTTGTAGAAACAACTTTTAGGAGTTTCAAAAGCCAACTTTGCCAATTAAAAACAACTCATTTGGACCTTGAATTCTCTATAAATAGAGGTCTTTGGAGAACATTTGAAAAACTTTGGAAGGCTAGAGAAACTGCACAAAATTGTAGTTTTCACTAGAATTTCCTTAGTTCATTAGTTAGGGTAGATTAGTATAGTTAGTGTAGTTTATCCTTCTTGTACTTGTAGCTAAACTTGGATGAAAATTAAGGAGCAAGATGGAGAGGTTGATCTCATGTGGCAAGAGTGATATCTCTTTACTACTTTCTCTTTGTATTTGATTTCATGTTTAGTTATATACAAGTTTGGATTTGTGTTGCAATATGTTTTGCTAAAATTTATGCCTAGAGTTATGGATGAACTTTCTATATCTTGTTAGTGATGTTTATTTGGTTATTTAATGATATTATTTTGAGCAAGTTGTTTATCACTTTTGCTTTTCTAATTGATTAACCAGCCATTAATTGTGATATTGTTAAGGTATTCAGTTTGCAATGAGAATTGGGATTTAAATATTTCAAGAAGTGATAAATTTAGGGAGAACATTCACTAGAGTAGAGGTGCACCTTTGTGGCTTTGGTAATTTGTTTCATGTAATTTCATAAAAGAAATGAGTTTGTAGTTAATTTTACAACCACCAGAGTAGGTATGACTTAATTGCAAGTATAGTTGATTTACTACGAGAGTAATTTCATATACATTAGAAATTACGTCATAACTATTCAAGATAATAGCATACAAGTAACTTGTAATCTCATTTGCAAGAGTAGTGAGGAATTCCATACCTCTAGGAGCTTTCTATTGTTATTTGTATTACTTATATTTCATGTTTGTAGTGTAGATTTATTCTCTACATTTGTGATAGTCTAAATAATATAATAAAGAAGTTCGAAAAACATTGGTAATTGAACTTCCTATGGGTTCGACCCTTAATACCCTATACTTAATCACGACTCGTTACTTGCGAAAAATCGCGTGTGGAGTATTTAGAATTTTATAAATATAAAATTTGACTGTGGAATAAGATTAATTATTATATGTATACCCACGCTCGTCAATAGCATTTGTTTCTAAAACATGATCTTCTGTTGATAATTGAAACTAATTTATGTTAAAAAAAAAAAAAATTTTTAGACTAATTAGCCAAAGATAAAAAGAATGAAAAAGTAAGAAAACAAACCGAAATAATTATACATTTCCTTAAATAGTTGTGCTAACTCGGTTGCTTGACTATTATTGGGGTATATGCTCCTACTCCAATATTAAATGTTTCGGTGGATTTCTTATCATCTTACAATTAATTGGTTTGAATATAACAGCTATGTATTCATCTGATTTTCCTAATCATGTCATAAATTAATCTATTTTTATCCCCTCTTGCTTATTTTTAAAATTTCTATTGTTTGGTACCTACCGTCAACATTATGGTGGAAAATAAAAAAAAAAAACTCTTCTGCACTGTAATTTGCTCATGCTGTGCATTAATTACGTATGTATAGGCAGCTAAAGAAAATGGAATGGTCGGTTTATCGGTTTATCTTAGATTATGTGGTGTCAATGACTTTGTTTCTCACCAAATTTTGTACAGTTGAGGATCAAGAAATTAAAAATTGTCTACGTCACCTGAAATGGCTGAGAGAGGAAAGTGTCTTTTGTTTATTAGGGTACCCCAATAAACAGACTAAATGCGGAATTTAAAAAATGCAAACAAATCTATGGAATGGAAGTTTGGAACTGGATAGATCCACTCACTTCAATGTACCAAGTTTTATGTGCGATTTGGGTAGACATAGATTTAGATCAAATCACGGATCCCAACTTTTAAGAATGACAGGAACTCCACCTAGTCTGCATTCAAGGGTAAATTTATAATTTTTCCATTAAGAATAAATGAAAATAAAAATAAAAAAAATAAAAGATTGGGGAAAACTTTAAGAATAGTAAACTGATGATGACACTTTTAAACTTTTAGTCATATCCTAATCGCCCACCGAACCTTTGGTATGAACCTTTGCTATAGTAAATTTATAACAAAGTTGCTATGAACCTCTGCTAGATTTGCCAAACTAATATATTATAATATACTAATTATTAGGTTGTAGTAAAATGAAGAAAATTAACACCTCCACAAAACTAAGAATCATGATAAGAACACCGGAGTTCCTCCCCTTGGCATTCTTGAGAAGATGGAAAATTTTCCAATTTTCATCACTGCATTAGGATCAGAGAGACAAATTACTGTAGAGAGACAAATTACTGTAAAGAAAAACTGAAAGGCCTGAAGGAAACAGAAACTTCTATAAATTCAAAATGACGAAATGGAACTGATCTTGCCAAACCAACGAGCACTGCAGCCATAAACCTGGCAAAATGCTTGTACTGTGAGGAGCACAACAAGCAATATGGCAAGAAAGATTTTGACAGCGTCCTCAGATGGAACAAAATGTTCTCTTATGAATCTCCAAGCTTTGACTCTGAAAGTGTTGTCATATATCGCGTTCAACTTCTGAGTGGCCTCTTCCAATTCGGGACGGGGATTCTGACTACTAGATTTGCTTATCCCATTGAAGATTTTTGCGATTTCTTCACTCGGGAGATTGCTTATTATGATTCCCTTTTCCTTGAGCAAATCTACATCTTTAGCAGTGTCAATAATGCCGCACATGAAATCCACATATCCTGCAAGTATAAGGGTTGATTTTGGAGAAGCTTTGGCAACTTCATAGGCAACCAGGTTTCGTAATATTGCTTCTGAATCAATGTCCAATGTGATTACTGGGAGGTAGAGTATGCGGCCCTCTTCATCATACTTCATTCCAATACCTGAATCAGGCCAGACTTCAAACTTTACTTTAGAAACACCATCAAGTTCCGAAACAGATGGTATTCGGATCTCCTCAATTGAAGAGTTTCCTCTTCTTGGATCTTTTTTGAAAAGTGCCGCAAATTTCTGCAGTGGTAAACTTGCTAGCAACAATAGAGGTTTCTGGCCTGTCAATTCAGCTGCAACCCTCGTAACCTGTGTAACTTTCTCAGCAACCTCATCCAATTCTCTGTCAGTCGCAGGTTCAACATACTCTTCTTCAATATACCAATTTTTCACAATCAAATTATAACAAATAACTCAGAAGATGAGGATTAGAGGTATCGCCAAGAATTCCTGCCTTATCAGTTAGGCCAAGGGGAGCGTGTGCTTTACAAAATGACAAGAACTGGGAAAATAACTCTTCGACCTTTTTTATTTCCTCCTCCTCACCTTCGTCCTCATCCTCTCCGTCATCTTCTTCGTCCTCCTCATCTTCTTCACCTTCCTCATCCTCGTTCTCAGCATCATCATCATCATCACTACCTTCCTCCTCATCTTCCACAGGTGGTTGTAAAGCCTTTAGTATTTCTTTCAGTACAATCACGGGCATTTGATTCTCCAACATGACAATGTCCTTAGCTAACTTCCTGTCTGCCGAATCAACACTTCCTTTATCTGTGTAGGTGCCCAGCCGATGAAGCAAATATACACCGTCAATAGACATGATCCATGCCAAAGTACCGCCATCAATGTCCAAGTACTTGCTGTAGCAGGTGCGTACCGAGGGCTCAAGCACTTTGACCTTGTCGACAATTAGGCTTTTGAAATTCTGGCACTGTTCTGGCTTCAAATATTTCTTCACAGCCTCAAGCTTTCTGCTCTCCATTTCATCAAGATCAGGCCTCAAGTGATGATATGCTCCTAGGCCTATCTGCTGAGGGGCATAAGCTTCTGGCTTTGTGTCGCATACTTTTTTGGGTACACGAAAGATGGAAGCATGATTGTCAATGTATATGATGAAATGCTCATTGAACTGATCAGTCCATCTTTGCTCACTTGTGATTGAACCGAAAAATGAGCTAGACATGGTGCAAAGGAAATGCGGTCAGTGGTATGATTGGTGTATGGTTTTTAGGGAGTATCTGGCTTTCAGCTATGGCAGGGAAGATGTGTTTAGGAGGAGCATAATCTATTGGCTATAAATAGGAAGTTCTTCTTGTGCAGAAGGGGATAGTTTGAAAAAATGTCTTATTTTTCATATGCCAGACATTAAACAAGTGTGATTAAACAATAGAAACTTTTCAAGCCTTCACCAAGTAATGCCAATGATATGGTTGTTACCATACACAGTTTTTCTTTAACAATAAGTTTGTAAGCAAGGAACAAGTTTAGTTAGGTTTGAGAATGGGGTATTAGACTTTAATTTAAAATATATATATATATATATTAGGAGTGGAAAAATGGGCAGGATGGACGGGATTTGCTTGAATTTGAGATGAAACCGAGTAATATGGGTTTAGATCCAACCTTACTCATATGTGTTTTGGAACTAATTTGGACGGGATCACTTTGGAATGGGTTTAAATTGATCCTGCCCAATACCCAAGTCTATTTTTTGTATTCTTTTTTTCCTTTAATTTGTTAAAAAATTTTTTATATAACTTTAATATTTTTTATTTATTAAATTTCTTTTAGCCTTATTATGAATTTATATTTTCCTAAATTCTTTTTTTTGTCTCAAATTTTTTTTATTAATTTTCTATGTATATATATTTTTTACTCTTTCATTTCCAATGTTGTTAAATTTTAGTTGAGGAAAAAATAAATCCTATAAAAACTTTAAAGGACTTGTGTATATGAGTATAAAAAAATGACGTTTAGAACTATGAGCCATCATAAAACTACTAAAACTAGACAAAGTATTTCCTAATAAGATTACAAATTAATGACTTCCATATTACTCCCAATATTTATTTTGATCAGTATTCTACTAGAGAAAGAATTCAAAACCATTGAGTTCCTATTTCAAAATAAGAAGTTTCTTTCGACATTTTTCAAAAAGCACTCTAAGTTGAGACTAGCGACAAAACTTTTACGAAAAAAGGGAAAAATAAAAAAAAAACTTATTTCTAAAGGACAAAAGAGTTCAGAAAACTAGATGGGGGCTTTAAGCATAATTACAAGGAAAAAAACTGAAGGACCTAACTGGAAGAATAAAAGTGGTTCAGTTGGGTCATTAAAAAATATACTACAATTGATTGGGTAAATTTTTGGTGAGATACTCGAACCCCAATGGGAACCCAAGAATTTTCCAAAAATTCCATCAATTAATGGGTATAAATAGTATTAATCCCATTTCAAACCTAACATTAAAATTATAATATCCATCCTGCCTAAAGTCCCCATGTCCCAAGTCTCAATGTGGGACTTGGGACATATACACACATACATACATACATATATATAATATCACTATTGAAATAATCAGAAAGCCCTTCACCTCTTTCGACCACCACGCACAATCGCACAGTCGCTAAATCCACAAAGACCTCAGCGTCCCCATGCCTACAATTCGTGATCCTCCTTGTCGAGTACCTTTTTGTAGCCAGAATGAATTTAAAAAAGAAAGAAAGCACCTTCCACTCTTCTCACCACCATGACTGCTGGAACCTTACGTTCGCCACCTGCTTCCTCATTGTTTCTAAAATTGTTTAGGACGCCATTGTGTGTGTGGGTGTTTTTTTTTACATACAAAGTGAAACTTTGACAGAAAACAATCTCGGTGATGTCATTAGGTGGATTGCCAATATTGTCCTCATTTAAGTACTAAATTAAATAACTGTCCAACTGCTTTGTACAAAACTACAGAGGAATCATGTTGATAAATGCAAGACTACAAGGGTTTAAGTAGATACCTATGCAAAACCATACAAGTATATTGTAACTAGATGCTAATCTAGTTTTTCTTGTCGTATCCCCGGACAAATGCATGCATACATATGCGTTGCTTGTACATTTTATTTTCCGTTTTCTTAGCTCAACCAAGTCAAGTTGCACTAGTTTATTTTGAACGAAAAATTGCAAGTTTTAGGTCATTGTTAGTCTCAATTAATTTTATCACGTTTGTATTGAGTAATTAAACATGATTGGTAATATCATAGGAATGTATACTTGCGAAATGACTTCTTGATGATCATGACAAATCGAAATGGAGACCAAAGATAATGAAGAAAGATAACGAATCGAATTGGAGACCTAAAATCATGAAGTAAATTAAAAAAAAAAAAGAGAGAGATGGACTAGGCTTTAAATGGTTTCAGCAAAACTTGGTGGCTAAATCAACTCCACTGGTGACTTAAATGTTATAATTGATGATGAGTCATGACTTGGGTTTAGGTTGAACTAATTGTAGCTTATGGTAAGAAAAAAGGATTATGCACACGATACTTTAGGAATTTCAAATCTCAAATCTTAAAAGTCTTGGATTCAAATTCTCGTTTCCCTCCCCACTTCTTAAATTTCATCTCTTCCTGCTAGGAAAAAAAATTTTAAAAGGAATTTCAGTAAAATCTTGTTCATGTTACTGCCATTTACATAGTTAAGATCAATTGACACATGTGGGTTTTTTTTATAATAATTATCTGGTTATTCAAAGTGTTTAGACAATGACTTGTACAATGAATGCGATTCCTTTTGTGATTTGGACAAGGCTCAGGAGAGGCAAATGTAATTAGGTCAAATTACAAAAGAGTTATGGAGATCTAGAACTTTATTATATGAGGGGGATACTTGAAAAGCATTTGGCTATTTATGAAGTATAACTGTAATTTGACCAAATTACATGGTACATTTCACAAATATGCCAAATCTTAAAGGAGGTATATGTAATTAACACTTTAAGTTATGTTGATGTTGCATTATTTTTTGTTTGGTGCCTCAATGAGAGATAGAACCAAACAAGAAAAATAATTAATTGTCTTCAACAAGAGGCATTATTATGTCATCTTAAATTTCAATTGCTTTGGATCTAGATGAATAATAATGGAAAAAAATTGGCACTGGCTAATATTTGGAATAAACATTTTGTAACCGATATAAACATCGATAAATCAAATTACTTATTCTATTTACGTTAAAGAAAATCTCCTGTACAGGATTAAGCGATACAAAAGTTTATGATAAGATAAATTAGGACAGATTGGACAAAGTTCGAGTGAGATTTATAACAATTTCACTTAACACTCTCTGTTTTTCAAAATGAACTTAATCCTTATTGTGAATTTTTTTTAGCACATTTGGCCCAAATCAATGAAATACTAATTTCCTGAATTTATTTGAAATGTGCACATGAAATCTTGGACTGTATACGTATCTCTTTTTTGTACACGGAAAGCCCATATTTGTGTATCTAACAATAGGCTTCTAACAACCAGTCTTATGTCAGTTCATGCTTTTAAGTTCTTACCTGTATCACAGTCCTATTAGTCAGTGTTTTAAAAGATAAAAACGTTGGGTGGGCGTTTTATCTCCACTTAGGTGAGGCAAAAGTCCTAAGGCACGGAGCTAAGTCCCACAAATTTTTGAGTTTTTAACAAATAAAAATAAAATACTTGTAATATTATAAAGAAATATTGTAAAGTCATAATTTGCTGCTATAAAGTAAATTATTTACTTCGATTAATGGTTGCTGGAGAACAAAATATGAAACATTTAAAAATATTTTAGGACTCAATTGTAGGTTGAACAGTTAAAAAAGCAATATGCCAGTTCTGCACAAAATGGGGAATATTTTGAAAATAAAAAAAAGTGGATGGGTTTATGAGCAAAACATATCACAGAGTGTCCCTATCCTCTTGCGCCTCGTTCCTTTTCCTTCCTTCTTACGTCGTTTCTTTTCTTATCCACTTTCTCCTCTTTTTCTCCCAACTTACTCTGCAATTCAGTTTCTCTTTGCTTATTCAAGGCTTGTGCTCCTCATTCTTCTACCTTATCCTATTTATGTCGTCTATTTTTTAGTTACTATTTCCCTAATAATGCTTGTGCTCACACTAATCAAGGATAATTTTTCTATATCATGCTGTGATCAAATGTCTGAATTAATCGATCTTTCCTTCTCTGGTTGCTCATTTGATGGGTGTCAAACCATCAAAATTAAAATTCTTACCCTAAAAACTTAAATTTGAGTATTGGGGTGAGTAGGGTCGTCTCCTTAGGGATTGGGTGATTTATTTTCTTCCAAACAAGAATTAAATGGGGGTTTGAGAAATTGAAATTAAAATAAATAATTGCCATGAATAAAAATAATTGAACTGAATAAATTAAATTTAAATCAATAATATACAAGTTCTAACCAAGAAAATAACTTCGGAAGTCGTTCATACAACTGTTTATTTGATCCAATAATTATTTCATCTATTCGTTAATAAACAGGTTATAGTTATCAAACACGCAATGACAACCAACATTTTCCTACTCTCTCGATAGTTAAGGTACATCCGTTATCTACTTTCCTAACCAAGAAATAACCCCAAGTATATCGGTAGAATTTAATTTCTTGACAGCATTAGGAACTAGAAAGACTCTATTCTAATCAACAAACACACTACCAGAGTTTATTTAAATTAGATCATATGTTTTCCTAACATGAAACCAATCATGCTTGTCGCCACTAATTCAAGACAATTAAACAATTAAGGATCTAATTGTCCTAACTGGCATTAGTTTGCCAAGTAGAAATTAAATATCGGGGCTTCTTGATATTCAAACAACAAAATAATCATGAGAAATTAAATCAGAAAACATACTAATACTGACTAATAAAAGAAATAGATAAAACAATTAGATCTCACAGTTATAGATGAACCAAATTCTTCATTATCCCTTGACTAGAAAAGAAATTAATTGTTCATCGTTTTAAAAAATCCAACGTGAAAGTTTGATGAACTGCTAGAGACATGCGACTACAGAAAAACTCCAGAACCAAAAGTTTGCCATTTCCTCCCCTTTCTAAGCAAAGAGTCATGACCCAAAAGTCTTTCTCTTTGGAAGTACTAATCAATCGAGAATTGGCTGACTAATTCCTTTTCCTTTTCCTACTTTATAGCTACCAATAGTAAACTCCTAAGTGGAAAAGGAAACTTCAAACAATAATTTTCAATTGTTTCCCAACTAAATCCTATAACTAATAAAGATATCTCCTAAATCTTCAACCAAAATCTGCTCTGAGTCCAACTCGAACTAAGAAACCTCCGCACGTGGTGAAATCTCGAGCCTTTGGGACTTGACAACATGTCTCGACCTCAACCTCAACCTCAAACCTCACCCATGTCAAATTGGTAAAGAGTTTTCTAGAAAATTGTCCCAGTTAACTATGTTTTGTTCACTTTCCTACAATTAGCACCATTAATCAAATATAAATAGAATCTATCAATTAATACAAATATTCGGCTAAAATCAAGGGGGAAACAATCATAAATTTATGAACAAAATGCATCCAATCAATTCTTTCCACACTTGGACCGTGCTTGACCTCAAGCATGAGAACAGCCAATTAAACAATTAAGCGAGAACAACGGCTATCGCTCAAATCATCCACTACCAAGATACAATTAAAATACACATCTAGCATTAGTGGCTAAGTCCCAAAAAATATCTCTCCGGTGAGATTTTAAAGCCATGAACTCTTTCAATTCCTGGCTAACTAATCTAAGGATATAGAATATTCAAGCAGTATTCGTCGTAGATGGTTTAACTATTAACCAAAATCTTAATATTAAAAACCCATGGATCATCAGGCTAATATGACCATCCACATATTTTCACTTTCCATACACACTTTTCATTTTTTACTATTAGCATATCTCATTTCTAAGATGCTCTCCACACTTGAGTTTTTTTTCCTCTTAATTTTTTTTAGGAAAAATATTTAGTCCTTAGCCATTCAAGCCTTTTTGATGCGAATTCCGGCATCTACTAAATAAGAAGATCGGTTACTCAGCTTTCATCGTTAAAGACCACATATTCATAACTATCGTCACTTTTTCATACGAAAGTGGACACTTATGGTGAAAATCCCCGGTTACTAGGTAATAATAACTAGCAGAGTATAGCTAAATATTGTTCACAAATAAACACCCAAAATAAAATTAAAGACGCACAAGCCCGTTTCATTTCCCAACATGAAGAACTAAAATTAATAGTTAACCAATTTACATGACAAGTGCCAGAAAAATATTCACAATGCCTAGAAAAGTTAACCAAAATTACAAAGTCACAAATCTCAAATATTCACTAAAAAGATAGCCTTAAACCCAACCATGATGGTTGCAGCACTGACCACAACTGCCAAAGGCGAGAGGTGGTGATGACATCCGAACTCGGCGACAATTTCCACTATAGAATTGGGTGTGGAACAAGAAATTTTCTCCAAGACGTTTTGCGAAACTTAGTATGTCAGTCCCAAAATTTCCTTTTTTGTCAATAATTCAAAGTTGAATTTTGTTGTTAATTTCTATCTCTAATGAAGTATCTTTCTTGAATTTTAACTTCCATGGTCTCCAAGTGTCTTTGAAACTTAATACTGCACAGCGGGAATAGAGAAACATAAAGGGTTGTGCGAGTTAACTGTGCAACCTTTACAAAAATTGAAAATTAGTTTCTTGAATTGTTGATTGTGTTTACATTAAAGAAAATGAAAGATTAACTGACAAAAAGTAATGATAATTGTGCATACCTCAAGTGTGATTAATGACAATTTCACTTAGCTCCTTCTATTTTTTCGTATTGGACTTACCTCCCTTAATCTGAATTTCATTAACACATTTTCCCATGTCAATGACTTATTGATTTCCTAGACCTATAAGTAACTTGAGGCAGGTCCTTGATCTCGATTCAACAGAAATGAATCGAACCATTGCTGGAATTAGAGGTTAACATTTTGGGAAAGGAGGCAAGAATAGTAAATAAGTACACTTATGGGGGCGTTCTTATACTTTTGTAGAAAGCTCCGGTGCGAAATTTAATATTTTCAAGGATAGTAAGGGAAAAAATTTGAAACATGTAAAAGGGATATAAAAAGATTTCTAAAATCTTGTAGGGACAAAGTCTCATTTGCAGAAGGATTAAAAAAAACAAAAAATTTTAATTTTTATAAGGGTATTTAAGAATTCCTAAATCTTGGGGGCAGTTGCCCTAGTTGCATCCGCTAGCAAATCTCACTATATGCTTCTAACAACCAATCTTATGTCAGTTTATGCTTTTGAGTTCTTACCTGCACTGCACCAGAAAGCATTAGTGACCAGTACGACAATAAACAATAACAACCAATCTCAGCTTATGCTTTTAAATTTGAACTGAAAGGTCGCATTAGTACAGCTGATTATATGATCAAATCCAGACTAGTCAAGGGTTAGTCGTCCCACAATTTCATTTTTTTTCCTTTCTCTGGTCAATATCATACTAATCAAGGAATTTTTGTCTTCTATATCATGAATTTAAAATCAATTTAACAACCAATTTTGTGTCGGCTTATGCTTTTAAGTTCTTACCTGCACCAAAAAAAAAAAAACCATTAGAGCAATAAATTAACATAAGATAATCAACCTTCAGTTATGCTTTTAAATCTGATTGAAAGTCGTATTAAATCCACACTAATCAGCGGTTCCGTTTTTTTTCTTTCTCGTGTGAATACCACACTAATCAAGGATTAAGTCTTGTATATCAGGCTATGGTCGTGCCTAAATTAATATTGTATTTTTCCTCCTTTCAACACCGCACCAAATTTTCTGATGCTCAAATCTTTTTGTTATCACTATTAGAATATAATAATCGTCAAACAGGTGACAAATAGGATGAAAACAACAATTGCATTATACGAGGTGAACTTAAAGTGACAAGAAGTATATTGTAACTAGATCCTAATCTAACTTCTATTGTCGTACCCTGGGACAAATGCATGTATACATATGCATTGCATATACATTTTATTTGCCGTTTCCTTACCTCAACCAAGTCAAGTTGCATTAGTTTATTTTGAAAGAAGAATTGTAAGTTTTAGGTCATTGTTAGTCTCAATTAATTTTGTCACGTTTGTAGTGAGTGACAAATAGAATGAAAACAACAATTACATTATCAGATAATTTTATAGACCTCCCCTAAGGTTTCTGACAATTTCACTGACCTCCCTTGAGATTTTCAATGTTACACTTACCTCCCTTGATGATAGACAATAACTATAATAACCTTCATAATTATTCAAAAGACAAGCCATTGATTAAAAAGGGAAAAGACAACAGAAAAAAGGAAAACAATTCTTCTTGATCAAGCCATATATTATGGCCAAACTATTTGAACCATGACCATTAAATTTTAACCTTCTATTACTCAAATATGCTAATCAATTTAGACGTCTCCTTCCTTCTGCCACTCAAATATGCTACTCCTGTTGATGATGATGGAAGCAATCATCACTGCCAACAACCCAATTATTCATATCATTGAGTACAAAAATGCTACTAGATTATAGAAGAGTATAATTTGATAGATCGTACTGAAACTATTACCCCAAACTTGCATTGTCGATGTTTTGTCTAGTTCCTCTTAATAGACATCAAATTTGTTCTCAATAAAATTGTGTCAATTTAGAGGGAAAAAATGTGGGTTGATTTAGGATAACCAACCCAAATGTTGAGAGCAGAGGTTAGAAGAATTTTGGTAATTGAGCGCTTGGCCATTTGAGTGGGGAAGAGATAAGGATTGTGAGTTTTATGACTAACGGTTTGGTAGGCAAGATATGGAAGAAACCTCTAGAGAGGTAAAGATTGTGAAGGTAAGAATTACAACGGTGGATTTTGACATCTAAAACAAAGAGTTTGTTCAGAAAAAGAAGAAGTAATAAGAGTTTGAAAGTTTTGATTGATGTAGAAAAACATGAAGACGAAAAATATCAAAACATTGGCTAAGCAATAAAACTCGTAATTTTGGTAGTATACAAGTGTATTCTTGACTTTTAAAAAATTTTAATGATTATTCATATTAAAGAAATTTAGATGAGGGCAATTTTGGACATTCATATAGTTTTTTGGTCTTACATCATCAAGGTGAAACCCAAACCTATATTTTAGGGGAGCTATGTGTAATTTTTAAAATGTGAGGGGAGCTGTCTGAAATTACTAGAAACCTCAAGGGAGGTTTCTGAAATTATCTCTTACAATATATGAGGTGACTTAAAGTGACAGGAATTATATTGTAACTAGATGCTAATCTAGTGTCTCTTGTCGTATCCTGGGACAAATGCATGCATACATCTACGTTGCTTGTAAATTTTATTTTCTGTTTTCTTAGCTCAACCAAGTCCAGTTGGATTAGTTTATTTTGAAAGAAAAATTGCAAGTTTTAGGTCATTGTTATTCTCAATTGATTTTGTCACATTTGCAGTGGGTGACAAACAGGATGAAAACAACAATTGCATTATACGAGGTGAACTTAAAGTGACAAGAAGTATATTGTAACTATATACTAATCTAGTGTCCCTTGTCATATCCTCGGACAAATGTAAGTATACACATGCGTTGCTTGCACATTTTATTTTCCGTTTTCTTAGCTCAACCAAGTCAAGTTGCATTAGTTTATTTTGAAAGAAAAATTGTAAGTTTTAGGTCATTGTTAGTCTCAATTAACTTTGTCACGTTTGTAGTGGGTAATTAAACATGATTGGTAATATCATAGGAATGTATACTTGCAAAAGGACTAAACAAAATCAAATTGACAACAAGTAAATATCTCTTATCCGAAAAAAAAGAAAAGTCCTAATAATCCTAATAGATAAATAGACTAATATCCTAATAAGAGTTGGAGACCCTCCATCTGCTGAAGCATCCGATTCTTGCAACTCCAATTCACGATTGAAGATCACGTGCCAAATCCCGAACTTGCCTGACGTGCAAGTAAGACTTTGACGGCCCCATGCTGAATTACACAAGAATTCAGTTAAAAATCACATCATTAATTTCTTTTTATTCTGAATCCCTACAACCAACACCAATTACCAAATATGAATAGAATCCACCAATTAACACAATATTTGGTAAAAATTAAGGGGAAAAATAATAAATTAAATGATAAAATGCAACCTATCAGAAAGCGTAAAAGACTGCCTTAAAGGGTATGTTTGTTTGGATGTAAAATATTTTCCGGAAAACATTTTCTACATTTTCCGCTGTTTGGCTCTTAATTAAGTGAGGAAAATATTTGTAGGGGAAAAAATTTTCCTTCAAAAGGGCGGAAAACAACTTGGCCCGCGAGTGACTGAAGTTATTTTCTTTTAATTGAGCGTCTCTGGGTGGCTTCTTTTTGATTAAGGAGACATACATCGGAAGAGACAGAGGGTCACCAACAACAACCTCCATCTCGAGCGAAGGGACTGATCCAAGGTCAGATTCCAATGATGTAAAAATCTCTGGAGAAGTGCATATTCCTATTGAGTTTGGGCCAACGGTGGTGCCTGAGGAGAAAGTAAAGACGCACAAGCCCTCCACCTTCCGTCCAGAACGGCAGCAGAGCGACAATCAGCCCGGCAAAGATTGAACCGTCTGGCCATCTTAATTTTAAACCGGAGGAGGACACCTCAATACCGGTGTCTCACGGCCGATTGGGTAAGTTGCTTCAAAGAAGGAAGCCAGACCAGCTGTTTCTCCTTTAATGGAGGAGAAACTCAAGCAGCAAAAAACTACTTCAGCAAGCATCGTTGTGATACAAGGCCTCGGTCAAGGAATCATTGCTCCGCCCCCATGTCCCTCTCCCATGTCGTCGCAAGAAGAGCAGAAAAAGCCCAAGGCCCGTGCTGCTGCAGTTGATCAAGAAGGCAAGCAACCAGAGCATAGCAGCACTGCCAGCGACGTGTTTTCTGATTATATTACTGGTGTGAAGAACAAAACGAGAACCCCATCAAATGTTAGTGAGGAGACCGTGAATGCAAGTCCATTTACAAGGTTGGCGACAAGGCGAGACAGCTTCAATGACAAGGTTGTTAACTACATCAGCAAACGTTCAAATGCAGCAAACGTTCCTTTTCCAATTGCAATAGTATTAGTGTATTACTGAGAGTTGGGTTAAGGGTCAATATAGACTTTAAACTCTCTTGTTCAAATTGCTTTATTGAACACACAAATACATCTTATTTTAGCAACTCGCAGTTTGTGTTGTTTGTATTCAATTGGTACAGCTATTGCTGCCAAATATCCTTTCTAATTAATACTTGATTCTTTGTAGCATATTTGAAATATCAGGTTTGGTGAAAGAGTACAACATGAATGGAAGTATGTGAAAAAGTCAGATATTCTAATTTTTTAAGGTTAAGAATGAAGTAAAATTATAATCAAATGAGAAATATTTGTAATTACCATAAATTCTAAAGGTAAAGAGTGAAGTAAAATTATAATTAGATGGGAAGTATTTGTAATTACCATAAGGTCTGTAGGAAAGTATCTTGAACATTTAAATCAAACACTAGAAAATGGGTTCAGAAAATATTTTCAGTAGGTTAACCAAACACAGGAAAATTATGAAAATGAAATCATTTTCCTTGAAAATGAAATCATTTAAATGACTTGCATTGAAAACATTTTCCAAAGGGAAAATATTTTAAACCCAACCAAACAGACCCAAAATGATGCCAAATTTCATTGATAAGTATATTCGTTCCAAGTTATTGGGTTATATGCTTATCAATGAATCAAGTTATTTGGTTTTCTTTCTTTGTTCTTTTTTGCTTTGTAGCTGAATCAAAACTACTAAGTTTTTTATGGTCCATCATCAATTTTCAAGTTAAGGTTAGGTTTATGTGAAAGAGAAGTATAAAAATTAAACTTGCCATTCTACTTTCATAAACTTGTGGGTTAATAACAAAATCATTCTTGCTTTAAATTCACTTCCAACTACAAAATTCTAGGTCCTATACTTGTAACTTATGGTTGACCTGCTTAATTTGGTACGTTTAAACACGATCGTGCTTGTAATCATTATTGTTGTTTTCATCATATCGTACATACCATTTGACATTTGTAAATTATGTATCTAATGAATACCACCTATATATATTACAGCATGATTAGAGCTTTTGTACTCAACTATACTACAGTGTTGACAGGCTAGCTTTAAGGCATTGAAATATAATATTTTCGACATGATTGTAGCATGAGACAGACAACAAACTAAAGAAGATTATCATATTTCGAAAGAAATTATTTATGTTCCCAAAATTCTCAGTTCAAGTTGAGCAGATAAATCCTTGATTGGTATGAGATTGACCCTCGAGAAGAGGGAAAGAGTCCATCAAATGATGAGAAGCAAACCTCATGGATTTGCTTATATAATCTGCCATAATAATTCTAAGGGATAATATCAAAAACCTCCTCTGAGGTTTCTAACAATTTCACAAAGCTCCTCTTAATATTTCAAAATTACACATACCTCCCCTATTGCTGCAAAAGTACTCTACTACCCCTATATAGGAAACTTAATGACATTTTTTTTTTCAAAATTTTAATAACTCCAAGAAAAATCAAAATTGACTTATTCTATCTTTTTCTTTCCCTCATGCTTCTTCTTTTCTACCTTACTCTTTCTTCCATTTTCTTTTTTGCTAAATTCATGTCACCTATTCCTCACTACCTAATGTTTTTCCTCCAATTCAAGACCAAATTCTATTTATCATCCCTTACCCATATTTATCCCCCTCCTTCCTTCTTCTTCTTCTTCTTATTCTTTTTTTTATCTCTATTCTCATCTCTTTTTTGCAAATATGATTAGGTTCATCCTTTTTATCCTTTTAATTCTAAGTGTAATGGGTTTGATTTTTCTGTGTCTATTTATTTTATCCAATGTTGGTTGATTATAGTTGATAAACTTAGTGATGTCAAAAGTCAAGAATTTGAGGGATGGATGGGCTTTAGAAATGGGTGGTTAAAAAAAATAGAGGTTGTAAAGAGAGGAAGATGAAAGAGCTATGTTATTGATTGTTGATGAAGTGTTAGTTTTAGGTAAAATTTGAGGTCGAGTTTTATCCAATTTAGCACCAAGTGACGGATTTAATTGACTTGTGTAGTAAATTGATAAGTGTACATTTTACGTGTTTTTTAGTGTGTTTTATTAGTTAGTTTTGGTGTGTTTTAATTAGCTTTATAGCTAATTAACTAAGTTTCTAGTGAAAATATGCATTTTGTGGTTTAAGTGATAAAAATTGCATTTCTATGGATTTTTATGGTAAAAACTTCATGTTTTTATAGGTTTAAGGATTCAATCATCAATTGCAGTGATTTGAGAAGATAATTGGATGATTGATGATGGTTTGAAGTGATAAAAAGAAAATATGAAGCGCAAAAGAGGAAATGCAATCAAGAACAAAAGAAGAAACGTTTTCCAGCTTTGACATCTTGTGGTATTTTGACTATATCCTGAGTTACAAGTATTAGATTGATGTGATTCTTAAATCATTTTGAAACTAAGAGATAGATCTACATTTAGTATGAAGGAATCGAAATCCAGTTCAGTCGTTTTCATAGTCAAAAAGCCGAAATACAGAAGTACAACTCTGTTGTCGAAAGTTGAAACAAAGCCCTGACCAGTTGAGGGTATTTTGGTCATTTATCAGTCCATAGAGCTCCAAATTGGATGATTCTTGATGCATTGGGAAAGCTAACTCAAAGAGATACAACTTTCATGTTTTACACAAGAGTTAGTTCAGCCTCTATCATCAGGAAAATATCAGTTAAAGTTGGACCAAAAACAGAGCAAGTAAATCCGAGTTAGGATCTATGCTAAATTCAACCTCGGATAAACTTCTATAATCAGAGGCTACATCTGAGGAGAGGATCTAAGCTTGAATCCCCATGTTACAGGCCTCAGATCCTAATGTGCAGTGAAGATAAAAATGAAGAAAAATGAGATCTGAGGGGAATTTTGAGCGATCCGACCTCGGATCTTGCCCTCGGATCCCCAATTGCGGCTCTATAACTAGCTCTGCAACTTGTGCTCTGTTCACACAAGTTTTTTGACCAATTTATCTGCAAGAAATCCGGTTGGAACTGAGCAAGCAAGTATAGAGAATTCAAGAAGCATCTTTTGGTGATTCCAAGGAGTAATTTATATCAACTTTAACAACTCACCTTGAGCTGAATTCATCTATAAATAGAGACCTTGGAGAACATTTTCACAACTTTGGAAGGCTAGAGAAACACACCAAAAATATAGTTTTCACTAGAATTTCCTTGGTTCATTAGTTAGGGTAGTATAGAGTAGTTAGTGTAGTTTTTCCTTCTTGTATTTGTAGCTAGAGTTGGATAAAGATTGAGGAGCAAAGATGGAGAGGTTGATCTCATGTGACAAGGGTGATATCTTTTCTACTACTTTCTCTCTTGTATTTGATTTCATGTTTATCTATAATACAAGTTTGGATTTGTGTTTTTATCATGTTTAGTTAAAGTTTATGCCTAGAGTTATGGTTGAACTTTCTATATCTTGTTTGTGATGTTTACTTGGTTATGTGATGATATTCTTTTGAATAAGTTATTTATCACTTTTGCTTTTCTAATCATAATTAATCGGCCATTAATTGTGATTATCTAAAGGTATTAAGTTTGCGATGAGAATTGGAATTTAACACTAGTTCAAGAAGTGATAAACCTAGAGAGTACATTTACGAGAGTAGAGGTGCACCTATGTGGCTTTAGTGACTTGTTCATGTAATTTCATAGAAAAAATGAGTTTGTAGTTAATTTCATAACCAAGAGATTAGGTATGGTTTAACTACAAGTATAGTTGATTCACTATGAGAGTAAGTAAGTTTCACATACATAGGAAATTACGCCATAACTAGCCAAGATAATAGGCATTCACTTAATCGGTAATCTCATTTGCAAGAGTAGTAAGGAATTCCATATCTCTAGGAGTTTTCTAGTGTTATTTTCATTAATTTTATGTTTATGGTAGTCTAGATAATAAAGGGAATTCGAAAAACACCGGTAATTGTCACTCTTCCCTATGGGATTGACCTTTAATACCTTATACTCGTTCACGATTCGTATACTTGCGATAATCGCATGTGGGGTATTTAGGATGTTATAAATGTAAAACTTGATTGTGGATGAATTAATAGTATATGTATACCCTGCGCACATCATAAATGTAGGGGTTGGGGCTACTAGATATAAATTAGGTTTGTAGTGTTTTGAGTGCTAGAATTATTGGGAATTTATTTTGATTTGAATTGGGGTGTTTTCTTGGCTTTTGTGGTGGCGTTGCTTGGAAGGTGGCAATCATCATAGTTGAATTTTTTTTTTCCAAACTTTTATTTTTGTAGAAAGTGTTTGTTGGCTTTGGTGTTGAAGAAAGGAATCAACAAAGCTCTTTTTATTTTTCCTTTTTTATCTTTTTGACAAGAAGGGCAGTTTAAGATATTTGAAGGAATTGGTAACCTATTGGGCCTATTTTGAAGGCATAAATAGTGAAAGCAAGGAAGGTGAGTGTAATTTTTGAAACCTAAGGGAGAGCTTCTTGAAATTGTTAGAGACCTCAAGGGAGGTTTTCTGAAATTATCCCCAATTCTAACCTCAGCTACAACTTGACAAAAAATAAATAGGCTTAGATAAGACTGGTTGTTTTGTTCACTGGTTCTTTCTGGTGCAAGCAAGAAATTGAAAGCATAACATATGCTAAGATTGGTGTTTATTTTTTCCTTTGAGGAAAATAAGATTGGTTGTTTGTTGCTATTTGCTGGTGTAATTTTGTAGTGCATGTCAGACTTAGATTTATTGCAGCAAGACATATACATCAAATATGGGAATCAATAATTGAGTTCAATAGAATTATTTGCACACGACTATTTGTTCTACACAAGAATTTGTCTAATGACTTTTACAAATTCTGATCCCACAAGACCCTCAATTTGAAGCTCTAGAAAGACAAAAACTAAAAGTTTTTCATGAAAAGATCTACTGCCAATATATGCTTCATAGTTGTCCC
This sequence comes from Coffea humblotiana, assembly GCA_023065735.1. Taxonomy (NCBI): domain Eukaryota; kingdom Viridiplantae; phylum Streptophyta; class Magnoliopsida; order Gentianales; family Rubiaceae; genus Coffea; species Coffea humblotiana. The sequence continues at coordinate 27,344,583 of CM041210.1, forward strand.
TTTTTTCTTTATAGGTACTATGCTTCATAGTTATCATCTGTTCACATCCAATAAATTCAATTTTAACAGACTTAATTATACCTCTGGTTGTAGACTGTATTAGCCCATTTTTTCATTTTTTTAAAAGATGATTGTAGACATTATTAGCCCATTTTTTTTCATTTATTTGGATTGAAAATTTCAGCAAACTTTGAAATTTGGTGTAAATGTAACGCAGTTATTAAAGGAGTGGAAGAATGGGAAAAAAATTAAATAAATGAAAAATCCTTTTGCAGTTATAGACTCGTTCAATTATTGGCAACTGTGTTTTCTTAATACAAACGCGACTAATGGACAATGGATTAGCATTGGAAACTTCACAAAACAGGCAAAGTTGTATAAGTGAAACATGCAGAAAGCAAGTTTATCTAATATGTTACCTAAAAAAAAGTTTATCTATTATGTTGAAATACAAAACTGAAATTAGCACAGCAAAACTTGTCCAATGTCACCTTATATAGACGATCCGAAGCGTTTTAAAAATGAAAATGTTGCCCCAGCTAGCTAAAACAAATTGGAGACAACGAGAATCAGAATAAAATGTTAATTCTAGTTCCCAAAATTTAACTTAACTCTTATGGACAGTAACCAAGTAATCGTGAGATTCTTGATTTAACCCCTACCATTTCCTGTTTCCCTCTTGTAAGGTTTGAAATCTTCCCTTGAACCATTTGTCAATTCTTGAAAGAAACAGCAGTAAAATAAAAGAGTCTTCATGTTCACATTGGGATTATTTAATACTCCATTCTTATCCAATAACAAAACTAGTCATATATTTGTTTTACTTCTCAAAAAATTTAATGAGGGCAAAGCTAAAATTTTTCAGAATTGTATGAGTGACAACAAGGTTTTCATGGAAGCAGCTATCAGTGTTGTCGTAATTGTTATTTTCATTCTATTGTCACCTGCCTGACGATTATTGTACTCTACAACATGGATGACAGCAAGATTTGAGCATTAAAATTTAGCAACCAGAGGAGGAAAGATCGATTAATTTGAACATTTGATCACAGCATGATATAGACAAATTATCCTTGATTAGTTTAGACATTTGATGAAGCATGATGTAGACATATTTTCATTGATTAATGTGATACTGACCCGAGAACCCAAAAAATAGAAATAATGTGACTATAACCCCTGATTAGTGTGGAATTGATTATGTAGTCAGCACTATGTAGGTAAGAACTTCAAAGCATAAACTGACACAAGACTGGTTGTTAGAAGCATATTGTTAGATACAAAAATATGGACTTTCCGTGTACAGATAAGAGATACATTTAAAGCCCAAGATTTCATGCGCACATGAAATATTGTTTCAAATAGATTCACAAACCTCAGCTCAAGGTTCAGGAAATTAATATTTCATTGATTTGGGACAAATGTGCTAATAAAATTCATAATAACGGATTAAGTTCATTTTGAAAAATAGAGGGTGCTAAGTGAAATTGTCATAAGTTCACTCGAACTTTGCACAATCTATCCCAATTTAAGATTTGGCAGAGTTGCCAAAATTTACCATGTAGTTTGGCCAAATTACAGTTGTACCTCATAAATAGCCAAATATTTTTCAAGTATCCCCCTCATATAATAACGTTCTAGATCTCCATAACTCTTTTATAATTTGACCTAATTACATTTGCCTCTCTTGAGCCTTGCCCAAATCACAAAAGGAATTGCATTCATTGTACAAGTCATTGTCTAAACACTTTGAATAACTAGATAATTATTCAAAAAAAAAAAAAACCTTCACATGTGTCACTTGATCTTAACTATGTAAATGACAATAACATGAACAAGATTTACTAAAATTACTTTTAAAATTTTTTTTCTAGTAGGAAGGGATGGAGTTCAAGAAGCGAGGAGGGAAAGGAGGATTTGAATACAGAATCTCTAAGTTTGAGATTTGAAATTCCTAAAGTATCATGTGCATAATCCTTTTTTCCTACCATAAGCTACAATTAGTGCAACCAAAGCCCAAGTCATGAGGCATCATCAATTATAACATTGAAGTCACCAATGGAGTTGATTTAGCCACCAAGTTTGGCTGAAACCATTTAAAGCCTAGCGTATCTCTTTTTCTTTTTTTTTTTCCAATTTACTTCATGATTTTAGGTCTCCAATTCGATTCATTATCTTTGGTCTCCATTTTCATTTGTCATGATCATCAAGAAGTCCTTTTGCAAGTATACATTCCTATGATATTACCAATCATGTTTAATTACCCAATACAAACGTGACAAAGTTAATTGAGACTAACAATGACCTAAAACTTACAATTTTTCTTTCAAAATAAACTAATGCAACTTGACTTGGTTGAGCTAAGAAAACGGAAAATAAAATGTGCAAGCAACGCATGTGTATACATGCATTTGTCCCAGGATATGACAAGAGACACTAGATTAATATCTAGTTACAATATACTTCTTGTCCACTTTAAGTTCACCTCGTATAATGCAATTGTGTTTCATCCTGTTTGTCACCCACTGCAAATGTGACAGAATCAATTGAGAACAACAATGACCTAAAACTTGCAATTTTTGTTTCAAAAATAAACTAATGCAACTGGACTTGGTTGAGCTAAGAAAACAGAAAATAAAATATACAAACAAGGCAGACGTATACATACATTGGTTCCAGGATATGACAAGAGATACTAGAATAACGTCTAGTTACAATATATTTCTTGACACTTTAACTCACCTCATATAATGTAATTGTTGTTTGTCACCTCTGTGACGATTATTATACTCTAACAGTGATAACAACAAGATTTGAGCATCAGAAAATTTAGAAACCGGTGGAGGAAAGATACAATATTAATATTATACACGACCATAGCTTGATATACAAGATATAATCCTTGATTAATGTGATATTGACACAAGAAAGAAAAAAATGGAACCCCCTGATTAGTGTGGATTTAATTATATAATAACCTGTACTAATACGACTTTCAATCAGATTTAAAAGCACAAGCGAAGGATGATTATCTTTTGTTAATTTATTGCTCTAATGGGGTTCTTTGTGGTGCAGGTAAGAACTTAAAAGCATAAGCCGACACAAAATTGGTTGTTAGTAGCATACTGTTAAATTGATTTTACATTCATGATATAGAAGACAAAAAATCCTTGATTAGTATGATATTGACCAGAGAAAGAAAAAAAATGAAATTGTGGGATGACTAACCCTTGATTCGTCTGGATTTGATCATATAATCAGCTGTACTAATGCGACTTTTTCAGTTCAAATTTAAAAGCATAAGCTGGGATTGGTTGTTAGTGTTTATTGTCACTAATGTTTTCTGGTGCAATGCAGGTAAGAACTCAAAAGCATAAACTGACATAAGATTGGTTGTTAGAAGCATATAGTTAGATTAGCTAGCGGATGCAACCAGGGCAACTGCCCCCAAGATTTAGGAATTCTTAAATACCCCTATAAAAATAAAAATATCAAAATAACTAATTAACTAAATAAAAATAACTCACAAAAATAAATAGGAATTAATCAACAATAGATATGACTCTAGCCAAAGGTGCAACTTTTCAGACACGATCCATTCAACTGATCATCGATGCAAAGATAATTCAATTACTCATTAATAGATTGGTTATAGTTGCCATACACGCGATAAACAACCAACTTTTCCTTATTTTTTCGATAGCTAAAGTACGACCGTTTAACTATTTTCCTAACAAAAAAAATAACCCTAGGTACGACCGTAGGATTTAATTTCTCAATTGCATTAAGAATTAGAAAAATCCAACTCTAACCAACAAATAGGCTGCGAGAGTTTGTTTAAATTAGATCATACGTTTCTCTAATATGGGACCAATCACGCTAGTCGCCACTAGTATTAATCGATCAATAATTACAGATTCAATCAATTAATCTGGCAATAGATTAATAGGTTAATTCAAATATCGGACCCGTGATATTTAAATAACACAACAATCATAAGAAGTTAAACCAGAAAACGTATGAATACCAATGAATAAAAGAAATAAATAAAAGTAATTCGATCTCATAGATGTTTAGAATTGAATCTTCAAGTTGATCTTTGACTAAAAAAGAAATTCCGCTACTCTCTATTGAGACTAACCCACACAATTCCATTGAAGGAAATTGCATAAATGTTCAACAAAAGAAGAAAAACAAAGAAATGAAAAAAATGAAGAGAAAAGCCAAGCGGCTCTTATTCTTCAAGGCCAAAGAGTCCTCCGCAATTGTCTTTCTCCCCAAGTACTAATCAAACGGGAGCTGGCCTTTTTTTCTTCCTATTTTCTAGTTTCCAAAATAAATTAAACTTCCTAATTTTCCTAAAAAGAAGATATCATATATATATATATATATATATATATATATATATATATATATATAATAAAGTCGTATTCTCATTTTTATCCCTTCATGTTTTCTCTTTCCTATGTGGTTTAATGAGACGGCAAGTAGTTTCCTACGTGGCTTGCTCCTTTTTTGTTTAAATATATATATATCAATTCTTATTTCCTATAGGAATTCTTAATATTATATGATTCTTATTTCCTACCCAAAAAAGGAACTGGAAAGTAATGCGATATAAATAAAAGAGACATAAATATCTCTATTAGATATATCTCCAAATTCATGCCAATAATTTGTGTACTGCATAGGGAACCGAAATAAATAAAAATTGTTATCACTACAAGAAGTAGAAAAGTAACTAATTTCAAAAGTAACAATTAATAACATAAGTCAATATCTGATGTTGGAAATAGGATTCTTAATAAATTTTATTATTAAGTGCGTTATCAAGACATAGTGCATAGCACGAAATTTATGGAAAAGGAAAAGTTAATTGAATCCAATTAAACTATATGTATTTGACTCGTACGGTCAAATATAAATTCCTATTTGAGTACGGGTTTGTAAATTCCTATAAACCCATTCGTTGTTAATCAAAACATGCAGGTTATACTCATTGTTAGGTTATAGGATTCACAATACATCTCTGCTCGGAAGGTGGGGAGTATTTAGTGTGTGGACCCACACTATAGGAGTCCATGCACTTAAAGGACTCGATATAGTTGAGGTGGTCTTTCAAGATAGATAAAATCTGTCTTAAGAACGCACTTTTATTTCCTATAAGAATTCTTCATATTATAAGATTCTTATTTTCTACCCAAAGTTACATACTTTAAACAACTTAAATCAATATAAACCTACTTTTAATGTTCTTATCAATATCTCTTTATATTCTTATCAATTCTTATTTCTTATACCTACACTACATATAGCCTCTAATATATTGATTTCAAGCATCAAATTCATGGTTAGGTATTTTTAGTGCAAGCAGTTGGCACATTAAAGTATTGATTTTGGGTTTCCACTCCTCTTGATTATCAGGTACATCTTCTTTCAATACATTTTTTTTAAAAGGCATGTTGATCTTCAATTGTAAAAGTTTAGTAACATATCTTGAATTTTGCTTTTTTTTGCTTTTATTTTTGTTTGTTTTTTTATGATCACATAGGATTAGTAATATATCTTGAATTAGTAATAAATTTCTCTTATATTTCACATATTATATCTCACATAATATTTTTGCCTTTAATTTTGATAAATCATTATCAGATTGGTGGAACCGACAACTAATACCAACCTGAAGCATCTTCTTCCCAGATCCCAATTAGCATAACAGATGATTCTAATCAACAACATTTCAATACATTTCATATGAATCATTCATCAGAGGGTTCAACAAAAACCACAGAGGAAGGGAATCTTCATAAAAAGATTTGCATGAGAAGGTGTTATACACAACCTCGAATGCGATAAATCATTTATTTTTTTATACTTAGTTATCCTGCTTTGCTATCATGCAGTGATAATGGAAAATGAATAAATGCTGATTTGCACGGACAAATCGAGGAGAATGTTCAAACAGAAGAAAAACAAAAACAAGTTTTTGAAAAGTAGAATATTATTTTGATACTATTTATTGCACTTTTTATTTATTTTCCAGTTTTTGAATGTTATGGTATTGTCGAATGTTATTTTTTCTATTTTTTAATTATTATTTACTAAATTAGATATTCAAATTTATATTATAAGAATACTTTATATTACAATACGCATATAGTAATATACTTAAGAAAGATTATAATAAAATATACATCTATTTATATCTATATGTATTGGCAGAAGGGGTTTTTAGTAGAGACCCTCTCAATGACTTCCAGACTTTTCATTCTTTTTTCTAAATTTTTTTATTTATTTTAATACATAAAAAGCAGTGGGTTATAACTAACCCTATTACCAGTCAAATTTAAAATTTAAAACTTTTCCACTATCTACTATCCTCTAATCATCCTCCCATTTTCCTCCCACGTTTCCTCCCACGTTTCCCACTCCAATTAAGAGTCCTCCATTAAGAATTCCATCCCAATTAAAGCTCCTCCAAACATAGCATCCTCATTTCAACTCCGTCGTTCTTCTTTGTTTTTGGTTCTCTATTGATTTTGTAAATGTATTGATTTTGTTTTTTTTTTTTGTGAGCAGTTATGGAAGAGATTATGCGCAGAGACTTCAACAGAAATCAACATTCTCGCGGAGAATTGGAAGTATATTCTTGCCGGCTTAATTTTCCAGGTCGGCCCCCTCTGCTCCTCCTTTTTGTCATGTTTTGCTTTTCTTTTAAGGTGATTTGGTCTTTTACTTTGTTTTTTTTAACCTTTTATTTTGGGGGCTGGCGGATGGTTTTGATTGCATACATAATCAATGCTTTAAAGAGGCAATGTGAACAATTGCGTTCTGTTTCTCTTTAGGCCAATGGATATGGTCGACTAATGACTTTGTCAACAGTAGTGTCTTAGATTTCTAATAGTGGTGACATACATTGGACAACCTGCATTACAGACATCTTTTCTTCTTTTTCTATGTGGGAGTCCAGCTATGCAGGAATATTCACGTTTTCAAAGATACATCCATTCTCTTTTCTTTTCTCTTTCTCTCGAGGTACAAATTTTTTTTTTCCTTTTGTTATTTTATGTCCTCCTATCACTAGATATTAATTTGGCTAAATCTAAACACAAGGATGTGACTTGCATGAAAGGAAGAGGAATCGCTTCTTTTCATCTGTTAACCTTTTGATGCACCTGAAAATGCATTCATGATATTAATGTGCAAAAATCCATAGTAGTGTTGCTTAAATGATAAAATCTAGGTGTTATCATTTACATGCATTTTTAGTTTTCGTGTGCTAATGAAAATAGTGACATAAAAGAGTTTCTCTCTCTTGCCAACTTAATGCATGTTACTCTATGATATGCTTGACGCATCCAAGACTTCTACCCTACTAGGCCTTCTTCATTATCATCACAGTGGTTACTTTGATTATTTTTTTTTGTATTTTTATTCTTCTTAGTTGATTAAAACCTTTTTGTCACATAGTGATTCCATGGACATGATTTGACATTTAATGATGCATGTTATAAGGACAAATATGACACAATTTTGATAAGCCTCTATTCCTTTGCAAAGATGCTTCTCCACTTTGATGTCTACTGTTAAAGCATATCTCTAAAACTTAAATTACCTCTCCAGTGCAATGTGTTATTTCGAGTCCTGCCACTTAGGATGAAGTCATCCCATACCTTCGTGCAGTAGGGAATATGAGTTCTGATGGGTTACTATTTATGTGTTTCCATTTGCGTATAGAGAGACCCATGCTTCTTAATACTTTTAGATGTTAATCATACTTCATTTTGGTAAGTCTTCTACATGGAATCTCTATTGGATGCTTGCACAAAAGAACATACTACCTTATTGAGTCTGGAATAGAAGCAGGACCCAATAACATTGTTTGTGGGAATAATATTTGAAATTACAATGGAAATGCCTGTGTACCAAAATATGTTTATGTAGGGAAACCCATGCATACCCGTGCTACGCTATGGTATTTTTTATTATTTTCAATTATTCTCAATACTATAAGATGTTCATAACTTTTTTGTAACCCTTTTATTGATTGAGTTAGTTCTAATTCAATCTCACCGTCCACATTTTTTATTCCTCGATCTTAAGATCCATGCACTTCACCACTCTGCTTATTTTTGTTTTCTTACGTTTTAGAGCTTTCATGGTTAGTGATGAGTGAATATTTAACGTATATTTTGTACAAGTTTGGCATGAACTTTTGGTATGTTTTGAGAAGATTAAAACCATATTTGAACTCTTTTGGTGATAATTGTTTAAATATTGTTTAAGTGTTCAAAACTTGATAAATGAGTGGATTAATGCGTTAATTTTGTGAAATTATGAAGGATTTTGATATTCATGCACGAGATGAAGAAAATGTAAGGATCATCTGGAGGATAAAGTACAAGGATACCAGGAACAAAAATGAAGAAAAAGGAAAGAAGTAAAAAAAAAACTAGAAATTAACCATCTCGGATCCGTGTGAACAAATAGCGATCCGAATCCTCGTCTGTACTTCTGGAGCAGTGCATCCGAGGTCATACGATCCGAGCTCGGATCTATATGGAAAAGGCCTCGGATCACCAATGATCCGAGATCGGATCCTTCTTCATTCCTCGGATCCGAGGCTTCGGATCTGCCTCTCTCTTCTGCAAGTGGTGCAGCTGATTTTTCTCACTTTTCATATAACTTTCCAGCTATCTAGGTGAGAGAATTCAGTGGCACATGCTTCTGCAACAAAAGGGAAGACAAAATGAGTTATTGACAAGTCAAAACAACATATCTTTTGACTTCCTTTACAAAATCTGAGTGGTTGGAATCATGAAGGAGAAAAAAAAGTGCCTTTCTACCACCTTTTATGTAGAGAAGCAAAGGGAAGCCAAGAGAGGACCATACGTAGGGAGTTTTTCTTCTTGTAACAAGTTTCTCTCTAGTTAGAAGTTCTTGAAGAAACACTTAGAGACTTTACTTGTAATCATCTTGTACAAGACATAGCAGAAATTTGAGGGTTTCACCATTAATTGGCTAAACTCTTCTTTATCTTTCTTGTACTTGTACTTTAGGATGTTTTGCATTAATAAACTTGTGAGTTTGATTGTTATATCATTCATGAGTGGTTAAATTTCTTTATCTAGAGAGTAAATGAAACCTATGGCTAAATGATATGAATTGAATGTGATTTACACTTGTTATATCTTGTATTAACTTGTCTATTTGTGCAGTTGTAATTACTTGTTATTGTTTGATCACCAATAGTATGTTTATAGTTGTTATTATTCAATGAGAATTGGTAGTAACAATGGAAACACATAAGTAGAGTTTAAGTTGTATGTTCATGAAAATAGAGATACACTTAAGTGGATTACTTAGCATTTCATGAAGGAAAACAGAGTAGAACTAGTATTTCACCATGAAAATAGGGAAAACTGGACTACTTTAGGCCATTTTATCATGAGAATAAGATATGGTATTATTGGAAATGAATCCCTAGTTAAACAAGAATTGTAACAAGAGGTAAATTTATTCATTTGTATTGTTTATGCCATACGTGGAATTTACAATCCCTAGATTTCAATTTTTAGTGGAAGATCTTCATTTGCATTTAGCATTTATTAAACTAGATTTGTAGACAATAGCATTATAATCTTCTTGCCCGGATCTATTGTAAATCTAAATAGTAGAGAAAATAAGGGTCTAGTACGTGTTTAAATTGCTCCTTGTGGGATCGACCTGATATTTGCCCAAAATTACTAAGTGACCTGTATACTTGCAGTCCAACAGGTAAAATTCGAAAATAAACTTGTATTGATATAAAAATCCCGTTAAGTTTTTGGCACCGTTGTCGGGGAGCGGCAATATTAGGGTCTAATCATCTCTATTAATTTAGATATTTTCATTGTTTATATTTAAGTTGTATATAGTTGATTTGGCATTAATTTAGTTTTTGACAATTAAAATTGCATAATTTCTCTGATTTCTATCTGTAGTGTATGCACCGATCATATCGAGAAATTGCACTTTTCGATCATGAAATTGAGAGGACACTTCGGAGATAAAGGAGACATATACCGCATCAAGAGGAACAAGAGATTTGACAGCAGATAGAGGAAATTTTGATAGAACTACCATTAGAGGAAGAAATGGCAAAAAACGAACAAAATAGGCGAGTTCTAAGAGATTTTGCTTTACCGGGGACACAAAAATCTCAAACTAGCATCGTAAGGCCAACGGTAAATGCTAATAATTTGAAATTAAACTATCACTGATTCAAATGGTACAATAATCTCAATATGGAGGTAATACTACCGAAGATCCAAATTCTCATTTGTCAACATTTCTTGAAATCTGTGATACAATTAAGTTTAATGGTGTTAGTGATGATGCAATTAAACTTTGATTGTTTCCATTTTCGTTAAGGGATAAGGTCAAGGTTTGGTTACAATCTCATCCTCCAAATACTTTTACTACTTGGGCTGAATTAGTTAAGGCTTTTCTTAATAAATTCTTTCTACCTGAAAAAATTGCTAAATTTAGAATAGATATAACTAGTTTCTCTCAACAGGAAGGAGAGGCATTGTACGAAATTTGGGAGCGCTATCGGGAATTACAACGAAGATGTCATCATCACGGCTTACCAGATTGGCTGCTAGTGCAAACATTTTACAATGGTCTCACCTATCCAACAAAAACGCATGTAGATGCGGCAACGGGAGGAGCATTGATGAGAAAGTCAGCAGAGGAAGCTCAACAATTGATTGAAGAAATGGCTGCTAATAATTACCAATGGGCAAACGAACAAGGTAATACAAGGAGACAGCATGTATGCTTGAAGTAGATACCTTGAATATGTTAAGTGTAAAGATCGATAATGTGGTTAACATACTTAATAGGCATGTTGGTTCTAACTCTAATCAAGGAATAATTGTTGCATGTTGTATTACTTGCGGCGGAGATCATGATGATTCTATGTATTCTAACAGTGAACAGGTTTAATATCTCAACAATTACAACCGTCTACCCCAAAATAATCTATACTCCAATACCCTATAATCCAGAGTGGCGTAATCATCCAAACTTTGGATGGAAGATTAAGGAAACCAACAAAGACCCAGTTAATCCACCGGATTTTCAACCAAAACAACTACTTCCGGAATCCAAACCAGTTTGGGAATTGGCAATTGAGAAGTTGGCAAATGTATCAAATGATAAAGATTGAAAAATTAGCCAGCGCCACTACTCAACGGTTCGAAAGAATTGAGAGAAAGATGGACCAACTCACCAATATGTACAGGAATGTTGAGATCTATTAGGACAAATAGCAAATGCAGTTAACAATCACAACCAAGGGAATTTACCTAAACAAGACTGAGATGAATCTAAGAGAACATGTGAAGGCCATAACCCTCTGAAGTGGTAAGGAAGTAGGTGAGCCGCTTGTAGTTGAAAGTGAGAGAGAATGTGAAAGAAAAGAAAACAAGCAGTTGAGTGAGTTAGGAGAGAATAGTAAGAAAATATACGGGAAAGAAAAGGTGGAAGAATGTGAACTACAAATTGAAGAGACAACACCAATTTCTCCACTGGTGTCGTTTCCACAAAGATTGAAACCTTCGAGAAATGATAAAGAATTTGAGAAGTTTGTCAACATTTTCAAACAATTATATATTAACATTCCTTTTGTTGATGCTATTTTGCAGATTTCTTTATACGCAAAGTTTCTCAATGAGATAATAACTAAGAAAAGGAAGTTAGTAGATAGTGAGACAATTGCATTAACAGAAGAATGTAGTGCCATTATACAAAATAAATTGCCACCAAAGTTGAAAGATCCGGGGAGTTTCACAGTTTCTTGGCACTATTGGTAATGTAGAATCCCCTAAAGCACTATATGACCTTGGTGCGAGTGTTTCATTGATCCCTTTAACTGTGACTAGACAATTGGGGTTAAAAGAGTTAAAACATACTAACATTTCCTTGCAATTGGCTGACAGGTCTATTAGACATCCAATGGACATATTAGAGAATGTGCTTATTAAAGGTACAGAAATTCATTATTCTGTTGATTTTTGTTGTTTTAAATATGGAGGAAGATGTCAATGTACCTATTATATTTGGTAACCATTTCTGACCACTGCAGGTACAATAATAGATGTTAAACGTGGTAAGTTCAAGTTTCAAATTGGTGAAGAGGAAGTGAAATTTGATTTGAGTAAAGCGGAGACGTATCCCTCTTTTACTGACCATATTTATTCTGTCGACATATGTAATGAATTGGCATTAGAGATGAGTCAAGTTAATCTTGATGATGATTCTCTTGAACTTTGTCCTTAATGGTGTAGGCTTACAAGAGGAACAAGTTGAAAAAATGACTGAATTTTTGCAGGCACAGGTACCTTACAGAAGGGGCAATGCGTATGAGGAGTTAGGGTTGAGCAAAGGGTTACCCCCACCATCGTGTGAGCAAGCTCCACGGTTTGAACTGAAACCACTTCCTAAACACCTCAAATATGCATTTCTTGGAGAAAATAAGACATTGTCGGTAATTGTCAATGCCGCACTTGATGAGGAACAACTTGGCAAGCTCTTACGCATTTTAAGGAAGCATTTAAAGCTATAGGATGGACAATTTCTGATATCAAAGGAATTAGTCCAACTATTTGCATGCACAGAATTTTGTTGGAAGAAAACTCTAAAACCGGTGATTGAGAATTCAAAGAAGGTTAAATCCAAACATGAAAGAAGTAGTAAGAGTAGAAATCCTTAAATGGGTGGATGCAGGTATAATTTTTCCAATCTCTGATAGTGTTTGAATTTCTCCTATTATGTAGTGCCAAAGAAGTGGGGAATAATCATCAGTATGTGGTAAAAATGATGAAATGATTCCTTCTAGAGTTGTAGTTGGGTGGCGAGTTTGTATTGATTATAGAAAACTAAATGCAGTTTACTAGAAAAGATCATTTTTCTCTTCCTTTTCTTGATCAAATGGTAGAAATGTTGGCTGGTTTATAAATTTTATTATTTTTGGATGGTTTATCAGAATACAATCAAATAGTCATTGCACCGGAAGATCAAGAGAAGATCACATTCACATGTTCCTACGGCACTTTTGCATTTCGAAAAATGCCTTTTGGACTGTACAATGCACCGGCCACCTTCCAACGTTGCAATGATGGCAATTTTTTCTGATTTTAATGAGAAAATCATGAAAATTTTCATGGATGACTTTTCTGTATTTGAATCTACTTATGATCATTGTCTTAACAATTTAGATTTAATTTTGCAGAGATGTGAAGAAACAAACCTTGTACTCATTGGAAAAAATATCACGTCATGGTTTATGAGGGTATTATTCTAGACCACAAAATTTTTTCACAAAGTATTGAGGTAGATCAAACCAAGATAGAGGTTACTGAGAGAATGTCTGCATCTACCAATGTGAAAGGCATTCGGAGTTTTTTTGGACATGCGGGATTTTATCAGCAGTTTATTAAAGATTTCTTCAAGATTGCTAAACCTTTATGTAAGTTACTAGCAAAAGATGTTTCTTTTCACTTTAATGATGAGTGCTTATTTGTTTTTAATAGGTTGAAGAAGGAACTTGTCTCCACATCCATAATAGTATCACCGGATTAGAACTTGCCATTCGAATTGATGTGTGATGCGAGTGATTTGCAGTTGGAACTGTTCTTAGGCAAAAACATGATACGCGACTTCTTGTCATTTATTATGCAAGTAAAATGCTAAATGAAATCCAAGTCAACTATGCAACAATAGAGAAGGAGTCGTTAGCAGTGATATTTGTATTGGATAAATTTAGATCGTACTTAGTAGGATTTAAAGTTATCATTTATACCGACCATATAGCACTCAAATATCTCTTAAATAAGAAAGATGCAAAATCTCGACTAATTTGATGGATTTTATTGTTGCAAGAATTTGATTTGGAGATCAAAGATAAAAAAGGATCCGAGAACTTAGTTGCTGATCATCTTTCTAGATTGGAGAACATGCCTCAATAAGACCATCTCCCCATTAAAAAAGAATTTCCAGATGAGTTTTTAATGGTAATTCAAAAGTCACCATGGTATGTTGATTTAGTTAATTTTGTAGTTAGTGGAGTGATACCAAGTGATTTGAATTCCCACAAAAGAAAAAAATTCTTAAATAATGCTAAACATTATTTTTGGGAGGAACCGTTTTTTATAAACATTGTGCAGATGGAATAATTAGAAGATGTGCTCCAGAAAAAGAGGTATACAGTATTTTAATGGCATTGTCATATCTTTGAGACGGAAGATCATTTTAGTACAATAAAATCGTAGCAAAAGTATGGCAATCAGGATTTTATTGGCCTACTATGTACCGAAATGCTAGAAATTGGGTTAAAAGTTATGATCAATACCAAAGAACTGGTAATATCTTTAGAAAGAATGAAATGCCCTCTAACTACATATTTAAAAGTTGAGTTATTTGATATTTGGGGTATTGATTTTATGGGACCATTTCCTAATTCATTTAATAATAAGTACATTCTTTTAGCAGTTGATTATTTCTCTAAATGAGTGGAGGTCATTCCTTCACAAACTAATGATACTAAGGTTGTGTTTAAGTTTCTTAAACGAAACATATTTTGTAGGTTCGGAGTCTTAAAGGCAATTACAAGCAATAAAGGGTAAGCATTTTTGCAATAAAACATTGAAACTTATTGCTTAAATATGGATGTAGGCATAACAAGTTATTTCCTATCATTCTCAAACCAATGGCCAAGCAGAGTTAGCCAACCGGGAGATAAAAATCATTTTAGAGAAAAATGTCAATCGTTCGAGAAAGGATTGGTCAAACAAGCTCGAAGATGTTTAGTGGGCCTTATCGAACGGCATTTAAAACGCTGTGGGAATGTCTCATATAAGCTTGTTTATGGGAAAGGCGTATCATTTACCTGTAGAGATAGAACATAAAGTTTATTGGACTATTAAAGTATTAATTTTGATTTTAAATTCTGCAGGTGAAAAAGAATACTCGAGTTAAGCGAATTGGAGGAATTTCGGTTAATTTCGTATGAGAATGCCAAGATTTACAAAGAAAAATTGAAAATTTTGGCATGATAAATATATTCTTTCTAAGCATTTTAAAGAAGGGCAAAAGGTGTTATTGTTTAACTCAACACTTAAATTGTTCCCTGAGAAACTTAAGTCTCGATGGTTCGGGCCATTTGAAGTGGTTTCGTACGTTTTCTTATGGAGCAGTGAAAATAAAAGGAAAAAATGGTGCACCATTCAAAGTGAACGGTCAAAACTTGAAGCTTTATTTGGCCGGAGAGAGGGTTCTTAAAGGAGTGATTTACTCCTTAGGACAACACATTTGAAAATTAAAGAAAATTAAGGGAAAGTCGAGCTTAACGACTTTAAACAAAAACGCTGGTTGGAAGGCAACCCAATAATAATATTGTAGTTGTGTGTTTTTATGTGTTTTTTAAATTTTGGTGTGATTTAATTGACTAATTATATGTATTTCACTTGTTTGTAGGAGGTACTGGAGTTTCAACATCCATCGTGGAGGTGCATTTGAAGAACAAGTGTAAAAAGGGACGTTTTCTTACCAAATTGTGTTTTAAGTGTTTAGAATTCCCATTTATATATACAATGTGCATTTTCAGTATATTCAAGTGAGTTTCGGTGATAACATATTTATAAATACTCATGGACTCATTTGATGTGCATTTCATGCCCAAAGGGTGCCATTTTGGTGTAAAAGTGCAAAAATAATCAAAAAACCTCACCCCTCGATTTGCGATATAGATGTGTTTGATGTGTTTTGAGAGGTTGGATATTGTGTTATGGCATATTATACTTGCGTGGGAGGTTGGAGTTGATAAAAAGTCGTCCAAGGTGTAATTTGGAATTGGCCCGGAAAAAAGGGGGTAAAAATTGAAAAATTGCACTTTCTGCAATTAGTGTAGAAATGTGATGATCCGATCTCGGATCCGACACAACCCAGAAAGATCCAACCTCGAATCTGTTTAAGTTCACAGACGAAATTGGGAGATCCGACCTCGAATCCGAAATTGTTCAACATGATCCGAAAGCTCTGCTGAACATCTGGAGTAGCGGATCCGAGCTGTGTTGGATCCGAGGGCTTCCAGAACCAATCCGACTTCGGATCGTTTGGCGATAAAGGTAGAACTGACGCTTCGGTTCTGCACTTTTCCAATTCTCCTATTCCTATTTCACCGAAACCCTACTCCTTTTTCACCAATCTTCCATTTCATCCAACAATCATTCAATCTTTCAGCATAAAAACATCTCTCAACCCTCATGTGATAAAAAATCCCAAGCTATTCACCGCAAAACATCATCAAAAGTGGATTTTGATCTTCATTAGAATACAAAAGAGTCGAACTGATTCCTTCCATTTTTGAGTCGGATTTGGGCTTGTTTCTTGTTCATTTTTGCATAATCATCTTCCTTCATCATCACTCTACACATTAGAGGTATGAAATTCCAAATTTCTTTGACATTTCCCATCTCATAATTTTTAATTTTGTGTATTTTTCTATAAATTTGGGAATTGCATGTTTGTTGAGAATTCTTGTTATAGTTGTACTACATTATACTAATACATGATATTAGAACTATTTTTATGCTTACAATTGAGAAATTATTAATATGGTGAGATTTTCTGTATATTTTCTCAATTCCTAATTTAAGCACATTGAACCTTTTGCTTGCAATTTTCTTTTGTTTCTTTGAAATAATTGCACTATTTGGAAGAAATGGAGCTCTTTTGTAAGTAATTTGGTGATAATGTATATTTAAGATAATGGAGTGTTATCTATTTCGTTGGGAATTTGCTAGAAGTTGAGAATTGTTTAAATTTAGGATGTTTTTTAGTAATGCAAATGGTGATGTTGCTTAAATTTGTAGCACATTATCTTTGATAGTCCATTTTACTTTGAGATGTGATTCTATTTATGCAAATGACTTTAAATCTCAAGCATTTGGATTTATCATGTGTGTAGTGATATCCTTATTGAAAATAAACATTCTAAATGTTAAAAGTGGATTTGAGAAAGTGTTAAGAAGATTATTTGCTTGCATTTGTTGATTATTGGCAGGGAGTTTTGTCCTTTTTCAAGGGAAAATTCTGCTGAAATTTTTCCAAATCACTTCTTAACATTGTTGGTGATGTGTTTTCAAGGGATTTAGAATTCTTCTAATGTACGTTTGACCTTGTTTTGATGTAGGCACTATGGCTCGCACAAGACAGTCTCGTGTTTGCACTCCTTCACCCTCTTCAAGCGAGGAACGCACTCCGTCACCTGAGGAGTCACCAGTGGAAGAATCTCCTTCACCACAGTCGCCGCCACGCTCACGGCGTAAGAGAGCATCTACGAGCCATGAGGAGCCTGCTCCAGATTATGACACCACTCGTTTCACCTCGTTCGAGAATCAACAGTGGTACGAAGCCGGCTTAGACAAGGAGATCATAATTGAGAAACACTTGGCACCGGAGGTGGATGACCACTACAAGATCTCCACGGCATTCAAGCGACTTGGATGGGAGAATATACTCAAATTGCCGAAACATTACTACCCCAACTTAGTCGGAGAATTTTATGCTAATGTGGAGGCTAAGCAGAGCTATAGTGGGAATTTAATTGTCTCTTGGGTTCGAGGCAAGAGAGTGGCCATCACCCGAGATACAATAGCCCGATTTGTCAAAGTCAAGGATGAAGGAGTGGATGTTAAATTGATCAAGGAATTTAAGGCACGTGATCCATGGCAAGTGGGAGAAGCTGGTGTCACGTCTTAAGAGTTAGTACCGTAAGCGAGGAAGTTCTAAGAAGCTCATAGTATATACGGATTCCTTTGAGCCTCGATACCATCTTATTTCTATCTTTTTACTTTCAATGTGTTACCGAAAAGGAGTGAAAAACGGAGCTCTGCAATAGTGACATCTACTTCATGGATAAGATGATGAATGGTGTAGGTCGGCAGCTGACTGGTATTCCTCTGGCAAGCATTGTTATCAGTTATATGAGAACCACAGCGCGCATAAGAGCCGGCAAAACCTGTTTTGGGTTACCTCGTCTTCTCTCCCTTATTTTTGAGAAACTCGAGGTTTCTCTTGGAACTGAGCGAGCCATTGTCATTAGGACTACCGAGGAGGTCAATGCCTCAATACTCAAATCTTTGGGTATCCCTACTGATTTTGGAGCTTCTTTGGTGTGGGATGTTGGAGAAGCATCGAATTCTGCTCAGCCTCCGCCTCACATTGAACCACAACAGGAAACTCACGAGACGGAGGCACAACAGACTCTTCCTCCTCCCATTCCACGACCAACCCCTCCGCCGCGATCCAAGTGGCAAGAGGTCCTCAATGCCATCTGCTGTATGGAGACACGGGTCATGGAACGCATTGATCAGACGGAGCGGCTGATGATGGAGCGACTAGACAGGCATAATTATCGTCTTCGTGCGATCGGGGATCATTTCCACATCCATCGCTCCCTTACACCGATTCCTGAGCCAAGGGCCGATGAGGAGCATGCGGATCATGAGGAGGTTGACGGCACTGAAACTCGTGAGTAGAACGGCAGCACTGAAGCGACTGAGTTTGGCGTCTCCTCTGCATAATTCACTCTATTTTCAGCTTTTATTTAGTTTTTCATCTTTTATTTTCGATTTGCTCTTAACTTTTTGTTATTTTTCTGTTTTTATTTAAATTTGTGGACTGGTTTCACTCTCTATGGATATATATTTTCCCTTCATGCAGAATTTGGCTACTAGAATTTGGATGATCGTGATGATCGTGGTTTCAAATTGCATCACTACTTCTTTTAAGGGGAGTATTAGTTTCTTTTACCTTCCTGTACAATGAGGACATTGTGAATTTTAAGTGTGGGGGAGGGATTACTTTATCTTATGGGGTGATTGTGTCTTGGAGTGCATGATTTTAGTTGTTTATGGTTTAGAAATGTTGGAATCATATTTGGAAATATTGTCATGAGGTTAATTTTCTTGAAATTGAGGTTGTTGGCAGGGAGTTTTGTCCATTTATATGGAAAAACTTTATCAAAATTTTTTCAAAATATTTTTCTAATATTTCATTGCAATATTTTTTTAAATAACGGCTAAAATGTTTAATTTTAAGTGCCTAATTCTTCCATTTGATAAAATGTTATATGTATTTTGGGAAGGTTTAGTCCTCATTTGGCTTGGAATTAGTTATTATGCAATTAGGATTTTTACATTTTAGAAAGTATATTAAGTTAAAAAAGGAAATTATGCTTAGAATTTTACATGTTTAATGATATTTATCATTTTTACTTAATTTTATAAGTAAGTGATTGATATAGTCAAAACAAGGCCAGATTCATCCTTTAATTATGCTTAGAGGGAAGTTTGATTGTTAAAAATATATATATATATATTATTATTATTCTACTCCAACGATTCACATACTGAGTAACTGGGGGTTGGCATTTACAAATGTCGACATTCGCATAAAAAGGTATTGGAATTAAGAGTATGCATAGCAATTTGAATAAGTGAAATGCTGAGTAATCGAGAATTTTCATTTAAAAGTGTCGATTTTAGCGTAAAAAGGCATTGTCACTATTTAAGTAAAAAAAAAGAGAAATATAAATAAATCCCTTTTAGTTATGAAAATTTTGATGGGTATATGATGAGAAAGGCCATAAATTGACTATGTGAATTACTTATTGATGAAATTATGTTAGAATGAGAGATTGAGTTGAATTTGTTGAAATTAAGGCATAATTATCTTTCTTTAACTTGATATTATGAGTATTTAGTGTAATCTGAGTAATGGCATAATGATTGGTTTCTAGGTTTTGAGGAATTAAATTTGACAAAAGTACGTATATTGTTTCATCTCTTGAATCATTGTAGTATGTTATGAGTGAATTGCTTGAGGACAATCAATGATTCAAGTGTAGGGAAATTTGATAAGTGAATATTTAACGTACATTTTGTACAAATTTGGCATGAACTTTTGGTATGTTTTGAGAAGATTAAAGCCATATTTGAAACTCTTTTGGTGATAATTGCTTAAATATTTTTTAAGTATTCAAAACTTGATAAATGAGTGGATTAACGCGTTAATTTTTATGAAGGATTTTGATATTCATGCACGAGATGAAGAAAATGTAAGGATCATCTGGAGGATAAAGTACAAGGATACCAGGAACAAAAATGAAGAAAAAGGAAAGAAGTAAAAAAAACTGGAAATTAACCATCACGGATCCGAGTTCGGATCCGTGTGAACAAATAGTGATCTGAATCCTCGTCTGTACTTCTGGATCAGTGCATCCGAGGTCATACGATCCGAGCTCGGATCTATATGGAAAAGGCCTCGGATCACCAATGATCCGAGCTCGGATCCTTCTTCACTTCTCGGATCCGAGATTCGAATCTACCTCTTTCTTCTGCAAGTGGTGCAGCTGATTTTTTTCACTTTTCATATAACTTTCCAATTATCTAGGTGAGAGAATTCAGTGGCACATGCTTCTGCAACAAAAGGGAAGACAAAATGAGTTATTGACAAATAAAAACAACATATCTTTTGACTTTCTTTACAAAATCTGAGTGGTTGGAATCATGAAAGAGAAAAAAAAGTGCCTTTCTACCACCTTTTATGCAGAGAAGCAAAGGGAAGCCAAGAGAGGACCATACGTAGGGAGTTTTTCTTCTTGTAACAAGTTTCTCTCTAGTTAGAAGTTCTTGAAGAAGCACTTGGAGACTTCACGTGTAATCATCTTGTACAAGACATAGCAGAAATTTGAGGGATTCACCATTAATTGGCTAAGCTCTTCTTATCTTTCTTGTACTTGTACTTTAGGATGTTTTGCATTAATAAACTTGTGAATTTGATTGTTATATCATTCATGAGTGGCTAAATTTCTTTATTTAGGAAGTAGATGAAACCTATGGCTAAATGATATGAATTGAATGTAATTTAGACTTATTGTATTTTGTATTAATTTGTCTATTTGTGCAGTTGTAATTACTTGTTATTGTTTGATCACCAATAGCATGTTTATAGTTGTTATTATTCAATGAGAATTGGTAGTAACAATGGAAACACATAAGTAGAACTTAAGTTATATGTTCATAAAAATAGAGGTACACTTAAGTGGATTACTTAGTATTTCATGAAAGAAAACAGAATAGAACTAGTATTTCACCATGAAAATAGGGAAACTGGACTACTCTAAGGCCATTTTATCAATGAGAATGAGATATGATAATATTAGAAATGAATCCCTGGTTAAACAAGAATTGTAACAAGAGATAAATCTATTCATTTGTATTGTTTATGCCATAGGTGGAATTTACATCCCTAGATTCAATTTTTAGTGGAAGTTCTTCATTTGCATTTAGCATTTATTAAACTAGATTTGTAGACAATAGCATTATAATCTTCTTGTTCAGATTTATTGGTAAGTCTAAATAATAGAGAAAATAAGGATCTAGTACTTGTTAAATTGCTCCTTGTGGAATCGACCTGATATTTGCCCAAAACTACTAAGTGATCTGTATACTTGCCAGTTCAACAGGTAAAATTCGGAAATAAACTTGCATTGATATAAAAATCCCATCAGTTAGAAGAATGAGTTAATTCTAAAACGGGATGAAGACGAAAATAAAATAAATGTTCGAAATATTTAGCATTTCATTGTCTTACTTTTGATCATGTACTTTGTTGGCGCACTTTTAGTACTGTAAGATTTACTGCTCATTTATATGCTTTGGATATGAGTTGTACAATCGTTTTCTTATCAGTTGAACAGATTAGACCATATTCCATGCCGAGTTGACTTAGTTTGCCTAGCTTAACTTGGAACAATGGATGTTTGGTTAAAACCAATGTTGACAACTATGATGACCCGACCTTCTCCTAGGGTATACCATAAAAGTTAGCGGATCGCCTGCCTGACTCTCGCCAGGACTCACTCACTTACATTAACTTCAGAGATAACATTATCATTGAACAACTGAACATTCACTCTTAAGTAACAACTCAATCAGTTTGAAACATAAATTCGTCCAATAAAAGAAACACAACATATGTTCTAAACATCCATTCTTAGTATTACACCAACTCAAAACAAAAGCTTCAACCGTCTCAAATTACCAAAAGAAAACATGACTACAATATATACACACAGTAACCGATCTTCCCAAAATACTAATTCAAGCCAATCACTCTTCAATCTCTATCTCTTGTAAGGAAAACAAAGCTGAGGGGATGAGCTTACGCTCATGAGGTTTTCATGCAAGCAACAATCAATAAGCACTTAAATCAGTACAATTAAGCAAGTAGTGCACATTTCACTGTATAATCAATTTTATTAAGCAATTGAGGAAACACTTCACTGCACAATCACTTTTAAAAGGATACGGTGCTCGCATTAGAACCACTTCAATGTCATTGAGCATTCATTTCAGTATCAAAAAAACACTCATTTCACTGTCATTGTACATTCATTTCAATATCATGCACATTCATTTCAATATCACTGTACTTTCTCCCAATTCACCTCCTTATATCCTCCAAAACAATAAATAATTCCCCCTACATTCAGTAATCAGTGCAATGATCTCCCAACTTCGTGGTAATACTCGAGTATACTGAAATATTTACCCAAAGCTATTGTCCTACCCGACCAAGCCCTTTTGCTGGCTCGAATAGTCCATTGAGCAGAGGGTTTTGGGGCCTAGTTCAACCAGTGTGATAAAGTACACACACGGCTTACAATCATGCACACTTACAATATCACTTGATCAATTTATCAACCTTCAATCTCAACTAAACCGAGTACGATAAAGTACACTCCCGACTTAGAAGGCGAGGGACAATTGAGTTACACTTTGCAATGGATCACTTAGCAATATTTCATAATACATACATTTGTCACATAATTTCACTCAAGTACACATAAACAATTAAACGCATAAATTCGGAAACACTCACCAAATACCCAAATAAATTATTCTCGAGCCTAGAGTTCGTTTCCTAGCTCACAACTACTTCCAATGTAAATATATAATTTGTAGATGTTCACTTATTATTTATTATCCTATTATTTGGTCGATTAAAGTCAAGTTCGACTTTAAAATAAAAATATAATATATTTAATATTTATTTTACATTTCATTTTGACTTATTGACTTTATCATTTTAAACCAAGGAATATACTTATTTTTCAAGTTTATAATTTATAAAAATGTCTAAATTAAGAGTGGACTATTTTTCACTTAAGATTCCAAGATTAAAAGTTTAGGAACACTCCAATTGGTCCCCGTTTTAACTAATTAACTTTCAGTCGTTCATAATTTAAATGTTATTTCTTTACACTAGTTCTCTAAGTTCTAAAATAAATATACAATTTATATATTATCACTTATCATTTGTTACCTTATATGCTAAACGTATTAAAGTCATGTTTTAGTTTAAAACAAGATATAACATACTCAACATTTATTGATCATACATTTTTTTCCTCCAAGGTTATAATTTATAAAGATTTAAAGTAAGATTACACTATTACCTACTCTGTACTCTGAGGTGAAAGTAAATAAACTTTCCATCCTTCCCTTTTTAAATTCCGAACCAAATTCTAAGCCACCTATGATTCAAGTTTTGTATTAACTCATTATTTTTTAGTTTTTAAATTTCTTATTTGCTTATGAATGTAGTTTTGCAACCATGTAGCTAGAATGTAAGATTTCCTAGTAGTTCATTTTTCCCTTAAATCTTTCCTTTCACTCTCATGTTACAACTAGCCAGGTTAGGTTAGTTACGTTTAGTAAGCTACAAAGTAGCCTTGAGTAGAAACGTGTAAAGTCAACAACCAAACTCAAAAGCTTGCTCAAGACTCCCACCTTTCTCTCGGCCATAATGTACTCCATTTTCACTTGCTTAAAGCACTAAATACATAATATATATTTGTCCAACATCATAGCAGAATGCCTCTAGAAACAAAAGAAAAGTAACAGGAACAATGAAGATGGCAGCTTGCCATCCTCTGGTGTTTTAATCATAACTAAAGCTACACTTATCAGATTGAGATGAATTTTATTGCGTTTCGAAGCTAAAACGTAGAGCTACATTTCTTGTGAAGATATCAGCACCTAGTTCTCACATTTTCACGGTCAAAAAGGTACGGTCAGAAGTACCTTCTGCTTCACTCTCTCGGCTGAAGCTAAAAGGAATTTCAGCAGGTTATGGCTTAGCAGCTGCATTTTTCTCTTTTCATTTCCTCCTCAGTTTTCTGTTCCAGATTATTGTACAAAGTATATTGATTCAACTTCAAGTTAACTTAAGTGCAACGGGGCAGTTTATGTTCAAAACTCAAAAGGAAAGCTGACTAACTTTCAGCTCTGGCGCAAGCTGCAAAACTGAAGTACCGCAGCTTGCATCAGAATTCTTTCACGTATGGTTCTCTCCACTTGACACTCACTAAACCGACAACTGACCCCCTTAAACTGAAGAAGGAAACAATATAATCTATTGCATGCACCTATAACATTATTAACCAAGAAATTTTGACATCAGTTGCAATTTCCCAGCTCAACACTCAGTTTCTGCAATTTTTCTGAGATTTCACAGTTGCTGCCCCGACATTTACTTCAGCTACAGGCTCAATTTCTAGCTAAAATCAAACATGTATCTGGTGTTTAAAGATCTTACCTCCTCCCCTTTAAAGTTTTGGAAAAAGAATTGCGGCTGCACGTTTGATTTCCTGTTTCAGTTTCCCAGGTTCATGCTCCACTTCTCCCGTGTTCCCTTTTTCTCCACCTTACCTCTTACTCGATCAGTTGTGGCTGCGAAGAAACCAGAGATGCTCCCCTCACTCTCACTCTTTTCACGGTTTTTGGAGTATGAATAAGGAAGAAAGGTTCGTTCTCTGTTTTTTGGACAGTTAAAAGTAATGAAGAAATGGAGAAACTGTTTCGGTTTCTCATTTCCTCCTCTCGGTGGCTGATCACTCAACTTCTTCAAGTCGGTGGATGATGATCCCATAAGCTCCTCCACTCATTCTCTTATGTTTAAGGAATGTGCTCAGTGGTTATTTCTTTTCTGGTGGGAAGTGTCAGACTAAGGAACAAGTGAGTGAGAGAATGAGTTTTCATTGGTTCTTCCATCCTTACCAACTCATATTCTACGTCCTCATCGCACGCGTTTTTCTGCTTAGCAACTTTGGGAAACTGTTTGAATTAAAATTCCTTCAATCACCGCCCCAGTCTCCACTAATTTCTACTTCCAGCGCTTGACTTAACAGATGGGTGTTGGCTTCTATTCGATTCCAATCCCTACGAGTATCTTCCTCTCATTCGGTTTTGTTTTATGAAATTTTGCTAGCTCGTTTCTTGGTTGCATGGTAGTTAGTCTAAAATTCCATGGCTGTTTTAGTCGTTTCATTTTAGTTCATTTGGTTACCATGGAAGTACTATTAATTTTATTGTCTCGTATTATAATTCAAAATTTCGTTTGTTCTAAATTACATTTACCTTGAAAAAATTTTCCTATGTGACACGTAGATTTTCACACTTTTGATTTTAAAGAAATTTGACTAAACATGCAATTGAATTCAACTATAATGACACAAATTACATTTGCGTATTTTATGTTTATTTGATTCATATAAAATTTTTTTTACACCATTTTAGGATATTTCTAAATTTCTCAAATTTTTATATAAATTCAATTAGGTATTTAATTTAACCATTTATTCGTTAAAATATTTCTAATATCGAAATAATTAAAATAGAAGAAATTCATAGCATACATGTAATTTTTCTCGAGTTCTCACAACAACAACTCCTGAGGTTCGCCTTGCCGCAAATAATGCTAAAACGGCCTAGAGTTAATTCAGAATACTCCATCAGGAAATAAAAAAAGACAAATAACTAATTCTCAATAAACTACTCTGCAAATAACCATTCGAATTTACTATAAACTAGAGCATAATTTAAACAAATTACTGCTATTCAATTATCTCAGATGAAATCAAGACTCAGAATTGTCTGGCAAGAGGGAGATGACACACACTTCAATTTTTTTATGCGTCCATTAGTTCATGCCTATAAAATTAGTCCAGTGGTAGAAACTTCCTTTTCAGGATCCATCTTCCGAAAAAAAACAGTTCTTGAATGATATACACATTCTATCATATTTCAAGCTATTGTTAGACAGATATTACATTTTAATTTTATTGGTACAATTTTTTCACCTTTATTTGTTCACCCTTTTATTTTCATTTTTTTCAATAATGTCAGCACCGTGCTTAGCACGGTTATTCCCACTAGTTAAGTTTGTATTTCATATCGACATTTTTATAAAATTGACTAAATAGTTTATTATTTTTTGAAGATTCCCGTTCAACGAACGGGTGCAAAACTAGTTTCCTAATAATTCTAAGACGTTTCCCAACTGCATTTGGAGACATGCTTTGTAAGTCTTCGACTTGAATCAGGAAACTGCCACGCGCGAATCCCAACTTCTCTGGACTTCACAACAATTCTTGGAAAATTACCCCTTTTATCACATTTTACTCATTTTCCTACAATTGGTACCATTAACCAAATATAAGTAGAATCTATCAATTAAAATAATATTTGGCTAAAATCAAGGGAAAAATAATTATAAATTTTATGACAAAAATGTAACCTATCAACTTTCCTATAATCCAGTAGCTTTTTTGTACTCAATGATATGAACAATTGGATTATTGGCAATGATGATTGCTTCCATCATCATCAACAACAGTAACATATTTGAGTGATAGAAGGAAGGAGACATCTACCTTGATTAGCATATTTGAATGATAGAATATTACAATTTAATAGTCATGGATGAAATAGTTTGGCCACAATATATGGCCTGGTCAAGAAGAATTGTTTTCCTTTTTTCTATTATCTTTTCCTTTTTTTATCAAGGGCTTGTCTTTTAAAAAATTATGAAGATTATTATAGTTATTGTCTGTCATCAAGGGATGTAAGGGTAATATTGAAAAATCTCAAGGGAGCTCAGTGGGATTGTCAGAAACCTCAGGGAAGGTTTCTGAAATTATGTGAGGTTTCTGAAATTATCCCATAATGTAATTGTTATTTTCATCCTATTTGTCACTCACTACAAACGTGACAAAATTAATTGAGACTGACGATGACCTAAAACTTGCAATTCTTCTTTCAAAATAAACTAATTCAACTTGACTTGGTAGAGGTAAGGAAACGGAAAATAAAATGTTTAGCAATGCATTGTATACATGCATTTGTCCCACGGTTACGGACAATAGACGTTAGATTAGCATCTAGTTAATATACTTCTTATCAACTTTAAGTTCACCTGTATATTGCAATTGTTTGGTTTTCATCCTATTTGTCACCTGTTCTGGCGATTATTATATTCCTAATAGTGATTAACAACATGAATTTGAGCCATCAGAAAATTCTGGTGTGGTATTGAAAGAAGGGAAAGATACAATATTAATTTAGACACAACCATGGCCTGATATACAAGACATAATCCTTGATTAGTGTGGTATTGACCACGAGAAAGAAAAAAATGGAATTGGTTGTGGTTTATAAGACTTTCAATCAGATTTAAAAGTATAACCGAAGGTTGATTATCTTTGTTAATGTAATTGCTCTATTGGGGTTCTTTTGTGGTGGAACAGGTAAGAACTTAAAAGCATAAGCCGACACAAAATTGGTTGTTACATTGATTTTAAATTCTGATATAGAAGACAAAAAATCCTTGATTAGACCAGAGAAAGAAAAAGAATGAAATTGTGGGGCGACTAACCCTTGGAATTAGTCTGGATTTGATCATATAATCAGCTGTACTAATGCGACTTTTTCAGTTCAAATTTAAAAGCAATAAGCTGAGATTGGTTGTTATTGTTTATTGTCGTACTGGTCACTAATGTTTTCTGGTGCAATGCAGGTAAGAACTCAAAAGCATAAACTGACATAAGATTGGTTGTTAGAAGCATATAGTTAGATAGCTAGCGGATGCAACCAGGGCAACTGCCCCCAAGATTTACGAATTTCTTAAATACCCCTATAAAAATTAAAATTTTTGTTTTTTTAATCCTTCTACAAATGAGACTTTGTCCCTACAAGATTTTAGAAATCTTTTTAAATCCCTTTGACATGTTCAAATTTTTTTCCTTTCTATCCTTGAAAATATTAAATTTTGCACCGGAGCTTTTTTACAAAAGTATAAGAACGCCCCCTTAAGTATACTTATTTACTATTCTTGCCTCCTTTCCCCAAAATGTTTAACCTCTAATTCCAGCAGTGGTTCGATTCATTTCTGTTGGATCGAGATCAAGGACCTGCTCAAGTTACTTAACACGGGTTCTCCATGGACAGATATTAACTTTCTGTTTTTGTGTTCAAATAAGAAGAGCAATTTATGGTCCACAATTTCAAGCATACATTAATTTTTCACGAATTAAATTCACAAACCTTCATTAGGGTCTAGGAAGCAATAATTCATTGACATGGGCAAATGTGTTAACGAAATTCAGATTAAGGGAGGTAAGTCCAATATGAAAAATAGAAGGAGCTAAGTGAAATTGTCATTAATCACACTAGAGGTATGTACAATTCCCCTATTCATTCTTATCATTACTTTTTTGTACGTTTAATCTTCATTTTCTTTAATGTAAACACGATATCAACAATTCAGGGAAACCAATTTTCCAATTTTTGCAAATCCCTCAAATTGAAGCTTCTAGTGAAACATTTAAAACTTTTTCCACTAAAAAAATAAGAAGTAAAAGTTTATCCTAAAAGGTAGCTACTGCAAATATGATTCATAATTATTCATCCGGTTGCATCAAATTGAAACTTAAGATGATATGATAATGCCCTTTTGGTTTAAGACAACTACCTTTCCTTTTTGGTTTCAGTTAATCTCTAACCGAATCACCCAAAAAAAAAGAAAGAAAGAAATGTAGCATCAACTTTGCTTAGATCTTAATCATGAGTCATGATCAACAATTTGAGCACCACTACCATTGCCATGGGCAAAGAAAAAGAAGAAAGAAGGAGAGGTTATCTTGAATTCTTCTTCCCTTTCATTTTCAAAATTGTGGTGATTTCTTTCAAGTTTAGTGTAAATTTTTGAAACCTTTGTTATTGATATTTGGGTATTGAAAAGGATAGCTACATTATTTCTAATTAAGCAACATGGTCCATTTCCATGATTTGGACAAACCTCAAGGGCATATTTGTGATTTTAATTCTGTTAGCCGGGATTGGATGCCATTACCAGCAGAGAGGTGAATGCTATTTAGCTGAATTTTAGGGACTGATCCTCAAGTTGGACAAACTTTGCTGAAAAATAAATGTAATTAATCCTAATCTAAAAGCGATGAATCTTATCTACAAACTGTGAATGAAGATGATGCAAATCTAAAGCGGGGATAAAAGAAACTTAAGCCTCTGTTTATCTACAAAGTAATGGAGACAGTAATAGTATCTGAGACTCGGAAATCCCTCAAGTTTGTAGAATTCTAGCACAAATAACTTTTTTTAAAAAAAAAAATAGGATCAATAGTAACTTATCACTTACTCTTGTGATGATTTGAACTCGTACCTCTATAGTAGTGGTTTGAGCCAATGACGTTTTGGTTTCAGATAAAGCGTTTTACCAACTAGATCATGTTTCATTGTGTCTAATACAATGAAGTTTTAGTTATTAGTAGGTATGAAGAGTACAATCATGAATTTACCGATTATACTTAACCTTTATATCGTAGAATGTACAGCACCAGAACATTGGTCCTGTTCAATTTCAGCTACTTAGGACAGTGGCCCCTAAACAAATAAATTAGAATGGATAAAGAAAATTGCTTTGTCACAATGGACGGTTGCTTCTTGTAATAAACAATAATAGAACCATACAAACTTTGATTTAGTCACGGAACGGAAAGGGAGACCTTTTGTATCTGTTCAATTAAAAAATGAGCAGGACTCATCTTGATAATCACTTATAAATACACAGCCCTTGCAACTTCATCAGTCACTCAGCAAAAACTTTTCTTCCTCACTTCAAAACTTGCCAAAAAAAAAAAAAAGCATTTCTGCCTCTGAAAGGATGGCTGAGAATCTGCTTATGAGTGCCTCAGTGGAGGTTTTACTGCAGAAAATAATCTCAGTCACTACTGAAAACATTAACCTTGTTTTTGGTGGTCCTCAAGAAATCTCATGCCTAATGGAGAACTGGTTTTCCCACTCCAGTGAAGAGACTAATGTTGTGCAGGCCATCAGACAAGAGTTGGAGGAATTGAAAGGATCTTTATCCAACATCCAAGCTGTCTCACAGGATAATCTGAGGCTGCAGGACAAGGCTGTGATCGTTACGCTTTGGCTGCAGAAACTTTCTGATTTAGCCGATGATGCTGATAATGCTTTGGCAGAGTTCGGCTATCAAATTCTCCAGCATGAGGTGGAGATGCTGAACCAAGAAAAACCAAAGGTAAGTCTCTTCTCCTGTCACTCTGATAAGAAGGCCTTTCGCCAAGAAATGATGCCTAAAGCAAGAGGCATCAGTAATAAGCTGGAGATGATCAATAAAGAAGTGAAAGACTTTTTAGCTTCTGAGAAATGTGGTGTCACAACTGCTTCTTCCCCTCAGGTAGATGTAGTTCAGGAGGTTGGCTTCTTGATTGCTGACCTGAAAATCACAGAAAATGAGGAAAAGACATCTATAGAAAATTTCTGGTCCATAATAAAAGAAAAGGCAGGTGTAAGTGATGAAATACCAATAGGCCTGGAGGACATAGGAAGGCACATTGCAGAAAAGTGTCAAGGTCTGTCTTTAGCAGCAAATTTACTTGGAGGTTTTTTACAAAACAAAAGAAGGGATTTCTGGTTGTCAATTTTAGAAAGCGGGGTATTAGATAAAGAAGATGTAATCTCTGCGATACTCAAATTGTGCTTTGAAAATCTGCCATCTCCATTCCTCAAAAGATGTTTTGCATTTTGTTCGATGTTTCCAAGGAACTCTGTTATAGAAAGGGACCAGCTAGTCCAGCTTTGGATGGCTGAAGGATTTATTGACCCAGGGTTGGGGATTTCTGTGATGGAGGAAATAGGAAATCAATACTTTGACACTTTGTTGCAGAATTCTTTACTTGAAATTGTAAGCAAGGATAACTTCAACAAAGTAACACATTGTAAACTGCATAATCTTGTCTATGATTTTGCATATTCTCTGTCAAGCTTCGAGAGCATCACCTTCGGCGAAAGAGATCAAGATGACATTCGTCAGATTCAACACCTTGCATTGGAGTCGTTTACAGAGGAAACCATGAAGATTGCCAAGGAGAAAGCAAGATATTTGAGGACATTATTCCTAAAGAACAATTTACCTGACAATAACTTGTTAAATGTAAACTTCTTGTATGTTTTAAACCTCTGTGATGCAGATATAGCAGAATTGCCAGCATCAATTGGAAAGCTAAGGCATTTAGAATACCTTGATCTCTCGAGGACAAAGATAAAGTCTATACCTGACTCTGCCTGCAACCTTTACAAGTTGAAGACATTGAGGATCATTGGATGTAATTCTCTTAAAGAACTCCCAAAAGATTTCAAGAATTTGCTATCTGAGACATCTTCACTTCTATTATGATGAGTCTTCTCTATGCCATATGAGTTTGGGCGATTAAGTCACCTTCAAACACTGCCAATCTATAACGTGGGAAAGGAGTGTGGTCCTCCAATTGGGGAGCTGAAGCACTTGAAAGATCTCAAAGGCAAGCTGGAGATACGAAATCTTGATCTTGTGAAAGACAAAAAGGAAGCTCAGCAAGCAAATCTATTTGGGAAACCGAATTTGCAGGAGCTGGAGCTTCGTTGGATTGATCCTGAAAGAGAAGGTCCAAACAACGATGAGAATGTGCTGGAAGGCCTTGAGCCTTACCACAATCTGAAAAGCTTAAGGATCGAACACTTCAAAGGTGACAGATTCCCATCATGGGTAATGAAGATGTCTGTTAAAGGAGGCTCTTTGCAACTTAACAATTTGGTGGAGGTAAAACTGGAAAGCTGCACAAGATGCAAGGAAATCCCAACACTAGGGACCCTACCCTTCTCCAAAATCTTGAGATAGTTGAACTCTCAGAAGTTAGCTGCTTTGGATCATCATTTTACAGTGGCAATAGATCAAATACCAGCACCAGTGAAACTCAAGCAACAGAATCATTCTTTCCAGCACTCAAAAGCCTCACAATAAACAACATGCAAGCCTACTAGATTGGAAGGGACCAGAAGAAATCTCCTCATCTTATGAAGCTAAGACGTTTAATAGCCTTGAGAGATTATTTCTTAGATGGGATCCAGATTTGATGACTGCTCCAAGTCATTTCCCTGCACTCAAGGTACTGAGGGTTGAATCCATCAAGAGCAGCTCGCCACTGGAGAGTATATGCAATTCCAAGCTGACCACCCTCACAAGTCTCCATGTTGAGGATGTAGAGGAGCTAACTTCTCTTCCAGATGAGTTGCTGGAAAACAACACCAACCTTTCTCATCTATGTATTATAAAGTGCCACTCTTTGACACACATTGTTCCTCATATGTCCGGTTGCAGTGCAGTGCTCCAAGAGTTGGTGATCAAGGAATGCGGGGCATTACAAGAATTTCCACCAGAAATTTATTCACTCAAATCTCTCAAAAGGCTCGAGGTATCATACTGCCCTAGTATCAAATTATTTCCAAATTTGAATGGACAGGGAGGCTTTCCATCCCTTCAGAGCTTGACAGTTTTCAAATGCCAAGGTTTGATCAGTATACCAAGTGAGGTATTGGAGTCTTGCAAGTCTCTCCAATCCCTATGGGTGACTGTGTGAAAATCTCATCGAGTTTTCTCCAAATTTTCAACAAATGCCTAACATTTCATTCATGAGAATTACTTCCTGCCCTAAGTTGAATACCATGCCCAAGGGGCTTGGTGCACTTAGCAACTTGGCTGACCTCAGGATGGGTCCTCTTTCAAATTCAATGGAGTTTGAAACATCCAAACATGTTTTACAGGGCTTCAACAGCTTTCTTCACTTGTTTCTCTATTCTTAGAAGGGCAGCATCACTGGAATTCTTTGCCTGAAGAGCTTCAACACCTGACTGCTCTGAAAGAAATGACTTTATATGATTTTGGAATAGAAGTTTTGCCAGATTGGATAGGGAATCTTTCCTCGATTCAAAAGTTAGAGATCTTCAATTGCCGAAAACTTGAGTCCTTTCCCTCCAGAGAAATAATGGAAGGCCTCAAGAATTGGAGAAGCTGAAAGTTGAGGACTGTAATCTGCTAGCAAGGAAATGGATGCTGCAAAATGAACCAGATTCTGAGTGGTTCAAAGTTTCCCATATTAAGAGCGTCATTCTAGATTTTGAAGAAGTTTCAGATCCAATCATCTGGAATATGTAAGTGCTTCCAAAACTATCCATTTTACATTTTACTCTTAGGAAGTTTTACATTCTTTACTTGCAAAAAAAAAAAAAATTCTTTACTTACTGCAAGTCCAATTTACTGTAATATTTACTGTTTTTCTTTTCTGTTTATTCCACTGCAAACCTCAATTATGCAGGATCCATAGGATGATGGAAAAGCGAATGCAAAAGAGAAATAACGAGGAAAAGAAGAAGAAGAAGAAGAAGACAAAGAAGACAAAGAAGAAGACAAATTCAAGTACTTCAACTAGCTGAAAAGTTGTAGTAGAAGATTGCCAATAAGGGACATGACACAAAATTGGAAGGTTTTGAACACTACCAGAACCTTTTACTTGCTGATGCTGGTGTTATTGTCATCTGAGTAGTGTTTCAGGTGCAATGCTGCTTCAGCCGTACAACAGCTGCAGCAGATGAGTTGCTAGCAGACAAACCTCGAGTATTTGTTCAACTTTGAGCCAAAATCTACAATTTTAAGTTGTAACATACACATTCGGATGTGCCTGGAAAACGTGTAATTGTCAAGTGTATTTGTTCCCTGTATTTTAATTAGTGGATTGTTTTCCAGATCTTTTAAACTTGAACAGTGTGTACAGGATAGAGATGGGAATAGGATATTTGTTGTCTATAGATCTGATCCATCATTCAACTCATGAAGATGAAAATACTATAAATGTATGATGCTTTCCTGCATCAGCCATACCAATGAGAGATATCTGAAAAAGGAGAACTGAAGAAAACTCGCAATAAAAGAGTTTCTGAAAGAACCTGAAAGCGCAGTTGTGAGGTATAGTGCCTGAAATTAACCTTTTATTGTTAGTTATTTAGCCAATATCTGAAATAAAATGACCGTTGGCTTAAATTCATACGTTTATTAACTCAATTAAAAATTATCGTTGGCTTAAATTTGAAGAAAAATGGTAATTAAGGTTTTAGGAAAATCTATGTATGAATATGACTCAAACTTTTTTTTAAATGAATTCCTCACCACGCTCTACGAAATACCTAATTCAACAATAAAATTCTGAGGCAACAATTCATGCATAAAGCACCAACCAATTTAGTCGACCCCAAGAGGAAAAAATATGGTAATTTATCGCATGGAGCTAATTAAAAGAGCCAATATGAGAAGTGAACATTTCTGCTCACTGTGGGCAGAAGATCCAATACGAGAAGGCCAATAGTGCTTGGTGGGGCTGGGTAGAGGGAGGCAGCCTAAACATGTGCTCGGAACGCGTTAGGGCAGTTGTTTGTGGAAGCAAACAACAAGAATGCAATTCAGTCAAAAAAAAAAAATCTTTTTTGATATTATAGGGAAAGTCCTTTTGCAAATTTGGTTGTCATAAAATGGCTCGATAATTGGAGATACTTTGGAAACTCTGGCAGATATACGAGCCCCAACAAAAATGAAAATAAAAAAGTGAATGGCACCAAAGAAACATGAAAGAAAAAGAGGATCGGGAATAAAGGAAAATGGTGGATTTTTCAAATATAGTGTTGCAATTTTGTACTTGAAATGCAAAAAAATTAACGACTCATAAGTATTGTAGAAGAATGAGCTAGTTAAGTGGAGTGTGAAGATAAATAGAAGAATTAGAAATTTAGATGTGATTACATTATATGGCAACTAATGAAAGCTGTAAATGTTAGTATGGTGAACAAATATGTAATTCGAAATAGACTTTTGCATATCCACGTGTAAGGGTTGAAGTCCCTGCTTATTGTTTAAGCATAAGTAATAATATTTTGTTGTAATAAAAATTAAAATGTATTACGTTAGTAAATAAATTGTTTATCCAAATAAAAAGAAAAAGAAAACAACCAAAGAAAATTTTGTACCATGACACAAATGATGATTGTGACAAGTATCAACTAATGAAATATTACTGGAGTTAAAAAAGATTTAGGTATTGACATGAGAATCAGTCAGGCAAAAAATTAAAAAGTTTGCGTGAATTTTCGGAATAAGGAGAAATAAGGAGAAGGACAAAAACGTAAAAGAAAGTTAGTGGATTCACTAAAGGATTAATATTCTATATATTGACAGTATATACACTGTCAATTTTGAATGAATGACAACTATACAAAATTTAAATTTAAAATCCAAATTTAATACATATGTTATAGATCCAACAGCGATAATATATAAATTGTCAGTGTACGTAGGATTTAGTTTCACTTAACTCCCATGAATAGTTTAGTTTCAATATGCATTTAGATTTAAATGAGTCATTCGAATTCATCAACTCAAAACTCGATGAACAAATAAGTTTGACTAACAGTGTACAAGTGTAACAAATAATTCAAAATTAATTTAACTTGAAAAAATACTTGTGACGTGCATTCTTGAGACTAGCATATCCACTTTCAATAAAAAAAAAAGATTAAATCTTTTTTTATACTATCTATATTAGAAAAATAATAATGATAGTGATAATGATCACAAACGGTTAATTTAAATTGCATGATTCAATCTATCAACTCAATCTAATGTAGACCTATATTGACTGTTTAGTCCTTTAGAAAGTCCCACATTCTTTTATTTTTCTGCTACACAGTTCACTTACTGCTACCTGATGGTTGCCTTTTAAGTTAGTTGGACCATAAGGCTTGGACAATGCCCATACTGAGTTATTGTGATAGTAGTGCGTTTGGTGGGAAGTTCATCCAACTTTCCACCGTAGAAGCAACCAACCAACTTTCCACCGTAGAAGCAACCTACCTAATCATAAATAAATAAAGAGTTAGGCTTCTCATCCAATGAATTTAATATTACCCACAAGAAAATTGTTTTTGTCAAAATGGATGATTTATTCTTGAAATAAAAACAACAACGAGACATAAGAGTGTTGACGTTCATAGTAGATTGTTAATCCATATGAGATTCTTTTGTTTCTAGTAATTATAAAATATTTTCATAAGAAAAGGTATTATATTACTCTATTTAAAGATGGTAGCAGAAGATAGAAGACCTGTACACCAAAACAAAGTAGACTAGAGACAACATCATCAGTTCATCAAACAATGTCAATGTCAAGAATTGGTGATTCCCAGAAGAGAGCAGTTGCACATGTAGCTCTGTTTCCTAGTGCAGGAATAGGCCATTTGGTCCCATTTCTGAGATTGGCAGCCATGCTTGCTTCTCCTAATTGCCAATGCAGAGTTACCTTGATTGCTGTTCAGCCTCCAGTTTCTGCTGCAGAGTCCAACGAATTGTCTGCCTTCTTTGCTTCCCACCCTCAAATCAATCGGCTTGATTTTCATCTCCCAATTCCCAGCAGTCCATCCCAATTTGCAGACGCTGAAAAACCTGATCCTTTCTTCGCTCGATTTCTGGATATTAGTAGCTCAGTTCATCTCCTGCATCCTCTCTTGGCTTCCTTATCTACTCCGCCTCTATCAGCCATCTTCGCTGACTTTGCTGTTGCAGCCGATATCAATCGTCTAGCTGATGAATTATCTATCCCCCTTTACATTGTATCCACCACTTCGGCTAGATTTTTTTCGCTTATGGCTTGTCTTCCTCACTTGACATTCGAAAGCAAAAGTTCGGAAGACTCTTGCATTCAGCTTCCGGGTTTAGCTTCGGTGCCAATTTCAAGCCTTCCTCCTCCCTTCTTTACTCCAGATCATATTTTCACAGCCCACATCCGTTTAAATGCTCAATTTTTCTCGAAAGCCAAGGGTATTATACTTAATAGCTTTGATTGGTTTGAGTCTGAAACAATTGCTGCAGTAAATACTGGCAGGGTGCTGGCTCATTTACCGCCTTTCCTCCCCATAGGACCATACGAGCCTTGTAAGGCTGTCGTGAAAGCTGGGTCTTATCTGCAGTGGCTAGACGGCCAACCAAATGAGTCTGTAGTCTATGTTAGCTTTGGAAGCAGAACAGCATTGTCAAAGGAACAAATAAGAGAACTAGGAAATGGACTGGAGAGAAGCGGATGCAGATTTCTTTGGGCAATAAAGACTACCAAAGTTGACAGAGACGAGAGGGAAGATCTGCAAGATTTGCTTGGCAGTTCATTTCTTGAAAGGACAAAGAAGAAGGGGCTAGTTTTGTAAAGGATGGGTGGAGCAAGAGCAAGTTTTAGCGCATCCAGCAATCGGAGGATTTGTTAGCCATTGTGGGTGGAATTCTGTAACTGAAGCAGCTCGATTTGGGGTGCCTATAATGGCTTGGCCTCTAATTGGCGACCAAAAGTTGAACGCAGAAGTGACAGAGAAGGCAGGCCTTGGAGTATGGATGAGGCATTGGGGTTGGCTGGGGGAGAATCTAGTGAAGGGAGAGGAGATTGGGAATCAAATTGTCCAGTTGATGCAGGATAAAACATTGAGGATAAAGGCAAAGAAGGTGAAGGAAGAAGCTAGGAAGGCCTATGAAGTTGGTGGGAGTTCTAAGAAAGTGCTTCTGGAAATCATAGAAAATCTTTGAGCTGAAGCCAGAAGAATGAAACTTGAAATGGGGCAGAATCCAGATCACTAGTAGCAAAAATTTAGCTGAGAACTCTAATAGATTACTGTTAACTACTGTGGTAGAAGCAAAATTCCCACTTTTGTGCTATTTTTTCTCCTTGATTTGTTGTTAATTACTGCAGATGGTGTTTCTCTTCTTCCCTTTCTCTACTTTTTCCTCTCTTTCTAAATACATTAATTTATTATATCAAAAAATAATCCTTGCTTAGTGTAGAATTGACCTGATAGAAGGAAAAAAATTAAAATGATGATAGAAATGACCCTTGATTGGAGTGAACTTGATTATATAATCTTCATACTAATGCAACTTTACAGTTTGGAACTTAAAAGCAGGAGCTGAGAAGATTGGTTGCTTCTGTTTATTGCTGTTCACTGGTGTTTTCCGGTCAGATTCATTTCTATTCGGACAATACATAGAGACAAATTGGTGTCAAGGTCTGCTCAATTTTACTTTCACTGCCACTCAATGCACAAATATTCAGTTTGGGGCCTGATCACATGAACACAAGGTGAATGTAGTGGAAAATGCAGTATTTTGGTACCATGAATTTGTGTTAAGAAGCATGACTTAGTACACAATCAAGTTCTATTGGCTACCATGACGAGTTTATGTTCTATATAGTTGAAAGACAACTAAAATTTGTGCA
Source organism: Coffea humblotiana (assembly GCA_023065735.1). NCBI lineage: Eukaryota > Viridiplantae > Streptophyta > Magnoliopsida > Gentianales > Rubiaceae > Coffea > Coffea humblotiana. Next base: position 27,383,191 of record CM041210.1, read on the forward strand.
CTTGCATATACAGCACAACAATATATTTACAATTTTAACTAACAGGAATACCTAATTATTTTCATAATGAAAACTGTGGCCCTTGATCCAGTAAATTTGAAACAAACTCTTTAGTCACTATTTTGAAACTATTTGAAACAAATAATAATGAACCACTGAGAGTTTATTGGAAAGTTGACTGCAGATCTATTGAATATGTTTAAAATAATTAAATTTTACATACTTCATTTACCTTTTATAATCACTAAAAAGCACACAGGTCTTTGGAGCTTCATTACTCACTGAGCATCAGAATTTCTTCCTCTCTGCAAACTTGTGCAGAACAAAAGCATTTCTTTGTGCTGTCGCTCATTACAAATCCTCAGTCCTTTTGAAGTACAGTACACGTATTGGTATTTGAGGAACTGGCTATCACGTCAAATTAGAGTCGCAACCTGGTTAAACCCTCTTTTTTTTTATTTTGTAATAAATTGGATCCAAAATTCCTACTTTGTCTCCTTAAACTCTTACATGCAAGAATAATGACTAAATTTTACTTACACTGAGCATGTTGTAGTCGACATACTTTGAGAGCTCTACAATGCTTAATAGTCATTAATGAAATCAGACGATTTTTCACGTATTAGATGTAGGCTGTAGATCAAACAGTCTTCATGGTCCATACTGATTTTATTTATTGTAACATGACTTAAGGTCCAGGCCTTGAGATTAGCTCTCTAGTTTCAACAGAAAGTAAAGTAGGAGTTTCGTCATTACCAAATGTGTAAAAGGTTACCTGTCAAGAAAGCATAGTTGAAAAGTTTTGCCTGTAGGCCCTCTGCTGTTGCTAAAGATTGAATAAGTATATTGGGAATATGCCATGCCTATGTGTGCAGATCTTCTTGAAAATCACGTTTGGACAGGAGATTATTTGCCCAAATTTATTTGCTTATATCACCATTACAATTTTCAAAACACTTTTTTATCTTCCCAATTACCTTTTTATCTCACATACATCACATCACAAAAAATGTTACAGTAAAAATATCTCAAATAATTTACAATCCAAACACAAGAATTGGGGTTATAAAGAAGAGTAAATTTTATCTACACTGTCAGTGCAGTGTATACACTATCACGGTTGGATGGATGACAATAAGCAAACTTTGAATTTCAAATTCAAATTTTACACATGTGCCATATATCTAATGATAATAGTGTATATAAGATTAATCTTATAAAAAAATCTGAAAAACCTGCATAATCCTTAAAGTGTTGGTTCTTTCTTTCTCACACTTAAGTCTTGTTAATGGCGACTTAAAGTGCATTCTCTAGCTTGTATTTTCTGGGCTAACGGAGCTAAACATTTATTCTTTGACATATTTACTTAATGAAAGTTATTGTAAAGCAATGCAGGAAACCTCCATAAGCCTTGAAGTGCTTATTAAATAACTAACAACCTCCATTTGTAGACTCCATTTGTAGAAACGTTCTACAAATTCTTTTATTTCATAACATTAGTCGAAGTCGGTCGTTAGTTAAACTCGTTTTTTATTTCACAAATTACCCCATTTCCATGCAATGGTCAGAGTCTTACGCACATTTCTGAACAATGAATTTAAGAACCCAGAAACTTTCATATTGAGGCATTGATGGTTTGTTAATGGTCTGATAGGAAGGTGACGAGAACATCCCTCCTTACTTTCTTATTATGTTGATTACTGTCTACCTGTATTTAGATTATCATAATTTGAGAATTATTGTATCAAAATGTTTAGGGAAAATCGTTCAAAACGTCCCTCACATTTTACAAGATGACTTTTTTCATCCCTCACTTTTAAAAGTGTAATTTTACGTCCCTTACAAATTCACATTGACCAAATTTGGTCCATACCTAGATTTCTGACTAATTTTTTGTCGAAATTCACCACGTGCCTTGCACGTGATCATATTTTAAGGGCAAATTTATCAAATTAAATTTTATATAATTCGATTCATAATCCATCACATTTCATAAAATTTAAAAATAAATTTTTTCACCCCTTACATTTCACAAAATGAATTTTTTCATCCTTCACATTTTTCAAAATGAATTTTTTCATCTTTTATTGATCATATGTGTGAATAATTTTTTTAAATCCATGTATATATTTATTTGATTTCACCTGAACAGTATGAATAGCATGTGAAATCAAATAGAGATATATATACACACTATTCGTATTGCTCAAGTGAAATCAAATAGATATATACATGGGTTTAAAAAAATTGTTAGTTTTTCACTTATATTCATTTTCTTTTACTCGAAATTTGAAAATAAAGAAGTCATTTAATCCTAAATATCATCGAGTGTTTATAAAGAGGACCCATTAATTAGATGACCTTATTATACAACTCAATAAATAAATTATTACGAAAAGAGAAATGTCACAAATATTGAATAGGTTCAAATAGTGAAATCATATAAATATATACATGGGTTTCAAACAAAAATATTAGTTTTAAACCCCTATATATATCTATTGAATAGCATGTGTATAACTACGATTAGCATGTTTAAATGAAATCCAATAGAGATAAATTATATGTTATTCATACTGTTCAGGTAAAATCAAATAGATATATACGTGAGTTTATAGAAAAAAAGCAATTCGTATACATGATCAACGAGGGATGAAAAAAATCATTTTGAAAAATATGAGGGATGGAAAAATTCAGTTTTTCAAATGTGAGGAACGAAACAATTCATTTTGTAAAATGTTAGGGACGAAAAAATTCATTTTGTGAAATATGAGGGACTATGAATCAGATTATGTAAAAATTTGATTTGACAATTTTGCCCTTAAAAAATGATCACATACAAGTCACGTGGTGGATTCCGGCCAAAAACTAGTCGGAAACCTAAGTAGGGACTAAATTTGGTCAATGTGAATTTGTAAAGGACGTAAAATTACACTTTTAAAAGTGAGGGACGAAAAAAGTCATCTTGTAAAATGTAAGGAACGTTTTGAACGATTTTCCCAAATGTTTATTCAAAAAAAAAGTTTTTTTTTGTCAGACAATGAATCTATGTAATCTAAGTGCACTTCAAATGTGATATTCGTTCGTGTTGATACTTTAATATCATAGCAATATTTATTTTTTACCTGAATTACAAAAAGCTAATTCTTATGGCAAATATTCAAATCTAATAATCATGCTTTAAGTTTTGCTAAAATACATTGAGGAGGTTGGCACATTCAAATTTTATCCTCTATGGTTTGGTGATTTACCACAAAAACCCCCCTGTGATCTAAAAACCTATATATGACCCCTTCATGGTTTGAGTTAAGGTGTCAGTATTAGTTTTTCCATTAAAACTAACAACCAATAGTAAAGAGTCAACGTCAAACTAATAAATTAACAAAGTCATCCTTTCATTACCTTTTTTTCTCCTCCAAACATAAAAAAGAAGAAATTGAAATAAAAAAATAGATAAATAAGAACTAGAAAATATCATTAAAGATTTGGTTTAAACACCTATAATAATATTTGTAGTTAAAAAAGATTTCATATTTTTTGTTTCTTATTTATTTGTTTTATATTTCCCTTCCATCTTTTTTATTTCTTATTTATTTTTTCATTTCCTGTCCATCTCTTTTGTATTTGGAGAAAATTAAATTTTTGTAGGCCAAAATATAGGTTTTCAAAATGAACTCTTCTTTTTTCAAAAAAAAAAATGAGAGGGAAAGAAAAGGAAAAAAGAAAAAAAACAGTGAAAGGATGAATTTGTCAATTCATTAGTTTGACTTTGACTTTTAACTATTAACCCTTAATTTTAACAGAAAAATTAATGATGACATTTTAACTCAAATCATGAGAAGGTTATATATAGGATTTTAAACAATAAGGGGGGTTATATGATAAAGCACCAAACTATAGGGGATAAAAGGCAATTTACCTTAAATAATATCCAATCAAATAAATCCTCCAAACCTAGCATAAATTGCATTGAATCAACAAAATGGTCCCTACAGCCAAGATCAAATATATATATATATATATATATATATGTGTGTGTGTGAGTATAATTACAAAAAATAAATTAAAAAAGGAAAGTCCTTGATGATGAAAGGCAACTGTAATTCAATTTCATCAAACAAACATTCTCAGAACACATCTACAAGCAGGCACTGTATGATAAATTCAAAATAAACAACCCACTATATGATAAAAAACAGGGGAAAAAAAAGCAGGTAATCAAAATGAGTCACATTGCCAAATTCGTTCCAAAGATCAAAAGCACAATACAGAGCAGGAAAATGGGAAAGCTCCAATGTAAGGCAAAGCTTGGCCAAAAGTTCTTGCTTGCGGTGAACAGTTCCTCTCAAGTTTCAATTGAGCCTTGCTAGTTACAGACCTGGGAAAGGGCAAGAAAAATGGTCTTAGAAGACAAGAATCAAACATGATTTCTCAAGCCTAGACGTTAGATAAGAAGTTAAAATTAAAGCGGTTATCAATATTTTTCAGCTAGTATATGTACTTAAGTAAATAGAAGTAACAGGAATTTCATCTCACAAATGAATGGAGAAAATGGATAGGTTGCTGAAAATTCATATAATAGACTTACAAGTGATCAGAGGAAGTATAAAGAGGTTTTATCCAAATCATGCTGATCATGATCTCCACTATGAACTCCTTATAACGACTTTGAGCTGTTGTGTTTCTTCCCTAATATACATGGCCGATTCTTCTACAAATTGTCCACACCAATTCACTTCAATAATTTCCAGTGTAGGTATGTATGCAAAATCCGGTGGAATTTCCTGGAGCTCTCTGCAATTTTGTAAGACAAGTGTTTTGAGTTTGGGGAGGCAGTCAGAAGGGGCAACCCATTCGACAACATCCAGTGTGTCTAAGCTCAAGAGTCTAAGGTTCAGGAACTCTTCTTCCATCATGTCCCATGTTCTCCCCACAAAGGCTTCAGATCGCAACTTGAGAACTTCCAGGTTTGGCAGTCTCCCAATTGCAGAGATACAGCTCCATGGTAGGCGAAAGTTTGACAGAGTCAATTTCTTTAGAGTCGATGGGAGATTGAACTGGCCATTGTTAAGATGGTATCCATAGTAAAATATCTTGAGTGACTCCAAATGACAGAGAAGATTCAAACTTGGAAATTGATTGTGATTAGCAGAAGAATCCTGTCTCTGAAAAATTATGCAACTCAGTTTGCGAAGATTTGGAAGCCTCTTCATTGTCCATTCGGAATCCTCACCACAAGGAAGAGATAGGCGGGAAAAGCTGACCAAATTTTCTAACACGAAGCAGTCTTCAAGCTCTTCTTCATCATCCGAATCAAAAGTAACATGAATACTCACATGAAGATGCCTTAAACTTGTCATGCGCCAAATAGTATTTGGCAAGACGATCTTACCACGCAATCCCTTCACAACAAGAGTTTCTAGTTTCCTGAGGTTGGCTATCGATTGCGGAATAGATGTCAGATATCCCCCAATTGCTAAATACCTCAACTGAATCAGCATCGAAATTTCAACAGGAAGAGAAACGATATTGATGCATTCGAAATCCAACACCCTAAGTAATTTGAAGTTGCGCAAAATGAAGGAGATATCATAAGGCCATCTTGGTTCTGAATCTTTAGAAGCAAAGAAAACCAAAGAACGGGTGCCCGCTCCTGATGGTCTTGACTGGACAAAATGATTTCGGTTCAAAGACATGGCCAGCCGATAGGATGCAAATTGCAAAGGACCCGTTTGATGGAAAAAATCGAATTCAAAACCGTGACCTGAACTAGGAAAAGAAGCATATGGTTCACTATACCCAGTTTCTAGCTGAAAGAAGTTTGCCTCTTTGATTTTTGCCTTACAGAAATCAATTATAAGAGGTTGAGGGCGACATGCTTTGACCCTGCCATTGGATCTTCGTTTGGAGATTATTACCAACCCTCTGTTAATCAACTCCATCAAGAATTCCTCCGCGATGTCTTCCAAGCTCTTTGCCACAGTTTTTGGTATCAACCCTTCTGCGAGCCAAAACCGTATTAATTTGCTAACAAGAATATCTTTGTCTTCTTCAAGAACTCCCAAATAGAGAAAGCATGGTTTTAGATTCTCCGGCAAGTGCTTGTAGCTAAGTTCTAAGACATCGTAGGCCCTAGTTTGCGGGTCACATATTATCTGTGAGAGTAAGGTTTCAGCTACTTTTCTCCAAGAAACTTGGCTCAGTTCTGTCATTCTTAGTAAACCAGCTAATGCAACAATAGCAAGAGGAAATCCTTGACATTGATAAGCAATTTCCTTTCCCGTTTCCACAAGTTCCTGGGGGCAATTATCGTCATTGAATACCTTCCTTTCTAATAACATCCAACTTTCCTTGCCGGTTAATAGACGAAGAGAATGAGGATCACTATGTCGTTCAATTTCCAGTGCCACATTAGAAAGACGACATGTTAATAGAATTCTGCTTCCATTGGCTTCATCTGGGAATAAATCTTTCATGTATTTCCAGGCTTTAACATCCCAAATGTCATCCATAACTATGAAATACTTCTTTCTCTGCAAGCAGTCACGCAGTTCGAGTTCGAGATCTTCATTACTCATTTGGCGAATCTCATCTGTGAGCCCATGGATGCCCGTTAAAATCTCAAGGACTAATTTCCTTTTCTCGTATACTTCAGAAACAGTGCACCATGCTCTTACATGGAAGTGATGCATGATTTGTCGTGTGTTGTAAACTTTCCTTGCTAATGTTGTCTTGCCTAAACCAGGCATTCCAATAATAGAAACGATATCTAGGTGCCGGTATCCTCTGGTAAGTCGACTGATTATGCATTCTTCTTCGTCCCAGAGATCCACCATATACTCATGGACTGCTGGTGTATGAATATTCATTCGAAGCCTATCGACTGAAAATTGGGTGACATTTTTGGAGACTTGGATTTTAGCATCACGGATGGTCAAATAAATTCCATAGGCCTTCTCTTCAACACGTCTAAACTCCTCCAATACATCATTTAACCAGAAGAAATCCTGCCACTGAGCATCAATTTCGATTGAATCAATTATATACTCCGCTCTGCATGCCAGATCGATGATGTGATTGCCAATATCTTTCAGCTCTTGAACTTCCTCAGTCTCCAAATCTGCAACATTCGCAAGAATAGATCTCAGTGACTCGAGAAGTCCTTGAATCTCTGAGATGTGGAGCTTCATTGATGCAATTGACTCGGGATCATGTTTCAGCAGCTCCCCAAGATTTTCTAAGAAGGAATCAAGGAAATTCAGTTTGAAAGCCTTAGGGAAAGCAAACAGTGGAAATGGGGGAATAATCTCCTTAAGCTTTGCCTTCATCAACTGATTCACCTTATCTAACAGCTCAGAATACGAAAGGACCATTTCATCTTGTGCTATAAGAAAAGAGTAAGCTGAACATGTCAGGCTCCTAAAAAAAACTTCAATTGGGTTGAAGGCTCTGAGCATGTCCTCTCTATCCTTCATTCGCTCATCTGAGAGAACTAGTGGAAAGTACTTAAGCTTCTGAAGATGGAGTGCAATTTGATCTTTCCCAGTATCCATGGAAATTACTTCATTACCACTCTTCAACTGCAATAACTCCATTAAAAACAACTCTTCCTTGAAAATCACAATCTTAAAAAAAAGTAGGAGAAGTGAGTTCTTCGCTGTAGAACTTGAGATTTTCTTGTGCCTAAATGACTGATGAAGAGATTCTACTTCTTCATACAATGAGTCAATGAACGCCAACATCTTTTCCCCATCCTCAATCTTCTCAAGGGCTAAATGTTTGGAATATATGCTCAAATTTCTGGGGATATCTTTCCAATCTGAAAGAATACTGGAGGAGGAGGAGGAGGCCGAGGAATTGCTGCTAATGTTGTTCAAGTTACGAATTTGTGCCACCAGGGAAAGCTCTGCTCTCAGGAGACAAATTCTTGCAAGTAACTCAGAACACCGAGGAGAGTAATCCAGTTTATGCCCCTTGCAACTATTCACTTCAAACAGAGATACCATCTTTACAAGCACGGCATTAATTTCTGGAAGGAAACATTGTACTACATCCTTGTCCTTTAATTTAGTAGTAGTGTCAACAAAAAGAGTTACCAGGGAAGTCACCTCTTTTCGAAAATCACCACGTTCAGAATTGAAGAGATAGTTGCAGAATTGCATAACAATATCCATCTTCTCATTTTCGTTATTACTACCGCAGCAGAGAGCCAAAAGGAAATTGAGATGGAACTTCATGAAATTGGGATTTCTTGGATGAATCTCATTGTGCAAATCCTTTACGAACTTACTCAGCTCACATTTTTCCACTTGGATCCGGCCTGTTTTGCAATCCAACCAGTGATCAGAACACCGATTTGCAATCCGAAGGACCAAGGATACCACATGACCGAGGGAGGCATCAATACTAGGCACTGCATCATCTGTTGTTGCTCCTGCCCCTGCTCCAACGCCTGCTCCTCCCAGGTATGGGAATTTGGGATCGCTTAGTAATAGACCAAAGTAACGCTTGATGGACTTTAGACTGTTGTAGAAGGTAAAGACTTGATCCCGTATACCATAGTGTTCATGACCCAAGTGATCTACCACAATCTGACTGATTCTGAGCACGTTTGATTGTGCATGGCTGACAAATCTTGGCCAAAAGGAAACATCAAGAGCTGCAGGAGACATCAGCTGGAACTGAAGTGAGCTGCTGATGGTGCTCCCTCCTCCTGTTGAGCACGACGAGTGCAGATAGTCAAGAGCTTCTCCAATTTCACCCATCAATCGCTTGGTTTTTGTTTCACAATCACAAGCTAATTGGAGAAGGAACTGTGATTCTGGACCCTCATGGTCCTCCTCCTCTCCATCGGAAAATCGAATAAGGTCCTGGGCGATCTCCTCGGCTGCAGCTTCAATCATGAGACTAACATCACCCCCTTTGTGACAGGAGTCCCAAAGAATCCTCAGAAGCCTCCAGTCCTTGTAGACCTGCTCTGCAGTGACCGATCGATGCCGTAACCCTTCCAAAACAGAATCAAGGCGATCCAAACTAGAAGCCGCACCACCACCACCAGAAGCCATTATCTTCAAAATTTAAGGATGCAAAAATTCGTCTTACAACAACGTTTTCGACCTACTGCAGAGTTGTAGACACATGCATATTGTTAGTATTCTGGCCAAAATAAAATAAATAATTGACGACTAATTAATCAAGATGATTTTTATATACACACGAAACTATCCGGCATGTGAATTGATGTTTGGAATTCAACCACCCCATTTGAATTTCAAGATTAGAAAAGAAAATAAAATTATGGAAATGGAAGACTAGAGACTAAGGGTGCATTTGATAAAATTAAAGTTTAAAAACTGAAATCTAAAGTTTGAATCCATTAAGTTATTTAATTATTAAGTATTAAATATAATATATTTAAATGTGCATCAAATTCAGTGATAAGTGAATTATTTATTATTTATTTTTCAAAACAAGTTTTATTTAGGATATTCAGTACAATTTAATTAATTCAGATGTTTAATTTTTTATTATCAAATACATCTGAACAATGTTTGAATCTATTAATTTTAAGTGTTAAATTAAATTATCAAAAAAAACCTAACCATGTGCAGCAACCCGACTTCATTGCTTTAGTGTAGTATTATTATATTGGTTCCACTGTCACGATAGTTGGTGCCAGCTGCTAAGCATCGATTAGCAGTTGAGAACTAAGCAAGTATTAGTATGAGATAACCCTTCCTAGATTAATTGACGACTAAAATTATTCAGATGTTGATTTTTTTAGACAAATGATATTGGCATTCCGATAAAAACTCCATATACTCCACCCTTGTTTTTTTGCTTAATGAAATGACACAAAAATTTATAATATATTCTGGGCGATTAAATTGCCCCTCTATCTCTTCACTAATAATTTTCTTTACTTTATCTCTTCAGTTCACTTAATTTTTTCCAGCTCTTAAATTAGTCATAAATCGTTATACAACTACTAATAGATGAAACCTTTTAATAGCGATGATTCAAAAAATTTTGCGTGAGTATGAATTGTTTAGTTGCTCTTGAATAAAGCACAAGATTTGTGTTCTGGAGTTTTCTATTACTTTTTGGCTTTCTAATTATTTTTATTAGGTTATTTAACAGTTTTAAACAATGTTTGATTTTAAAAAAAATTAAAATTTTGGAGTCAAGAGTGTAGAGCTCTTCATAAAAGTAATGCAAAAATCATCATTAAACTATGCATTGAGGGTAATTTTATACTTAAAATTGTTAAAGAATCTAGTTGTCCGGTGTTTATGTAATTTTTAACAATAATCATTAAGGTTAGAGTATTTGCACTTTTTTTTTGGAGTGCCAATGTCATGATTCCTTTTTTTTTTTTATATATTTATGTAATTACAATCAGCCATGTGAGCTGATGCTTGCAACTCAGCCACCCTATTTGTGCAACAACACGACTTTCATTTTATAGTAGTACGTATTAGAGTGGTTCCACTTTCTTGGTACAAAGTATTGATTAGCAATTGACAAATTGAACAAGCATTAGCATGAAATTGACAAATTAATACCTTTAATGGTGCTTAGATTCCATCATGATATTGCATATTTCACATACTTTTCTTCCTTCAAATCATTTTATAAGGATAACTTTAACAACCTACCTCCCCTAAAGTGTTTGATAATTTCGCTCAGGCGTCCTCAATCTTTACAAATTGCATTAACCTCCTTTGTTTTATTGAGATATTTTTCTTCATTTAATTAAGGGGATAATATCAGAAACCTCCCTTGAGGTTTCTCCTAATATCACTTGGTATCCTTGAAGTTTTACAAATATTACTTACCTCCCCTAACAATTGTAAAATGACTATATTAACCCTCACTTAATACGTAATTCACATATCAAATAAATGGAGCTCAAAAATTAAAAAAAGAAAGAAAGAAATGAAAGTCACTTTCTTCTCTTTCCCTTTTCTCCAACATTCTCTCTTACTCATTTTTTGGATAACTATGCAATATTTCATTTGTAAATTACAATAAATTGAATTTTATTTATCTTTTACTTTTTATGATTGTGATAGAGTAGGGTATGATTTATTTGCTTACTTTGAGTTAGTTTTTATAATGATTAATACAATTTAAAGGTTCGGGCACTAGTTGAAAAGAAATTGAAAAAAAATATAAACAAAATTCATAAGAAATCAATTTTGAGCATAAAGAGTTAAATTGGTGTAAGCGTATTGCTTTGCAAATATCTTTTCTATTTTTCAAATTTATATTTTTATGGGCTATAACATTATGATCTGGTAGCACTACTAGAGATCGCTTTTTAGATGATGATTTTCTTGAAATAAACAAAGTGGTTTAGGAATTTTATTTAGCAAGTAAAAGGGTATTTTAGAATTTTTATAAATTTTATTGCACAAATAACAACAGTAAGGGTGGTAAGTGACATTTTTAAAACTTTAGAGGTGCCAGGTGATATTAAGAGAAATCTTAGGAGAGGTTTCTGATATTATCCCCTTAATTAAATGAAGATAATTAACTTTTTTCTGTCATGAATTTAGTTCTGTGTCAGCATAATGCCTTTACAATGACATAGGTAAATATTTCTAAAGAAACATTAAGAAAAGAGGGTGAAACTAGTTTTTCTTTTCTTCAACATCTGTGGTTGCAAAAAATTGATGACACCTAATTATGTGTATAGCCATAAAAGTTGGTCCTCCATCATTTTATTTTGGGATAATTTCTGAAACCTCCCTTGAGGTTTTTCTAATCACACCTGGCACCCCCTCAAGTTTCTAAAAGCACACATAGCACCCTTAGAATGACAACCTTTGTAACATGTTAACCCTTTTATCTAAAAATAATATTAAAAAATGTAATTTAGGAGAGAGACTATAATATTCTTCGAAGTTTGCCCTTTTGCAAGTTGATTTTTGAATTTTAGAAGATGAAAATAAAAACAAATAGGACTGCAATATTTACATAAAAATTGATGGGTTGTTAGTACAATAACTGTTGAATTGTATAATTTTTGTTGATTCATATGACTGTTATAAGATCTGTGCTAAAGTTTTGGATAGAAAGGAAATAAAATTTTTTGAAAACTGTTTGTTAACCAATTTTTCAAAAGTTTTGTTTTTGATAATTGAACAACATTATAGGTATATTTAATATGCATTTTTTCATTATTTCAACCACATCCCAGCCTTTTTTTCACCAAATGAATGATTTTAATCTATTTTTCTCTCACCTCTTACTGATTAAACTAGATAATAAGATAAAATTGTAGTTTAAAAAAAAAGATAGATTTTTTATGTTTAGATTGTCGGCATACCTCAAAACCTATCTTCTGATGCATATGCCAAAAAAAAAGGCCCAAAATGTGCCCAAATTTTATGGCTTTTTTGTTACTTTATTTTTACATAATTGAACATAAATATTTTTTTCTTTTTTCTTGCTTTTTCCTACATAAGAAATATGAAAAAGCCTGAAAAAGAATCAACTTGTTTTTATTTTCATCTTCTAGTTTTCAAAAATCAACTTGCAAAAGGGCAAATTTGGAAGAATATTATAGTCTCTCTTCTAAATACATTTTTTAATACAATTTTTACCTAAAGGGGTTGATATGTTACAAAAGTTGTCATTCGAAGGGTGCTAAATGTGATTTCAGAAACTTTAGGGGTGCTAGGTGTGATTAGGAAAAACCTCAAGAGAGGTTTCTAAAATTATCCCTTTTATTTTATTTTTTTTCAAACTAAGTGCTTGTATTTTTAAAATTAAATACTAAACCTCATTTGTAATTTGAAAAAAAAATTAAAGGAAAAGTGATAGTTGATTTTTTTTTTTTATGAAGTAAAATGAAGGGAAAAAGTAAAAAAAAAAAAAAAAACTAGGGGTGCAATGGGACTTCTGAGAAAGATGACTTTTTTGGCCCATTAGAAGTTTAGGAAAAAAGTTTGGTCAAATTGAGAAGCTGCCACTGGGTAATGAGTTTTAAGTGTACCGAGTTACTCAAATTATCAATGAAAAAGTAGTTTTATTTTAAAATTAAAGTAAAAACCCTTTGCCTAAACAATTCTTGGTATTTTGAATGCCAGATCAAATGAGTTTGGGAGTGGGGGAAAGGGTTAGGTTGGATAGTAAGGTGGAAGAGAATGTTGGAGGTTTTGAATTCAAAACATCTCACTTAGAGAGAGAGAGAGAGAAAGAGTTTGGAAGCTTCCTCCACCAAATATACACGATGATAGTTTAATTACATTTTTAGTTTTAGGGCCAATGGTGAGTCTATTCAAGCTAAACAAGTAACCCAAAATAAATAAATAAACATAGTTAACTCAAGCTTTTCATTGGCAAAGTTATGGAATAACGTGCTCTCACATATGATCATATTTCACCAAAAAATAAGAAAAATGAATTTAAAAAATTACAAAAGATCCTATGTCCAAATTTCTAGCTCACATAGTACTAAGAGAGTAATTAATGAAAGAAAAAAATTATAGAATTACATAGGCCTAACTCCCTTCGAGCTCATGTAAGTACAAAGAGAAATTCTGAGGTGGTTTTGGTTTAGTGATTAAAATTGATACTTTAGGACTAGAGGTTCTGAGTTCTAATTTTCATATCCCTCTCCCATTTCTTAAATCCAATCCTTCTCCTTTTTTTGTTAAAAAAAAAAAAAGTACAAAGAAGGATAAAGCAAATGACTAAGTTAGTCATACGGACCTAACTGAAAACATTTTGATCAAATTGTGGGGTCGAACTAAAAATGACAGAAAGTTAGGGCACAATTTGAAAAAATAAACTAGAGGGACTGAGATGCAATTTCAGAAAATCTATCATCTTCTTCCTGTTGACGCAATGCTATTTGACTCTAGCTTTCTTCTTCTTTTATTTTGCCAAAGTTACCAGACAATCTCACCTCCAGCCAGTCAAAAAGACACAAAAAAAAAAGATAAAATTGAAAACAAGACAGATAACGGGAAAAATTAACGTTGCCAAAAAAAAGGGGGAAATTAACGAATAATCATTATTTCATGTACATAGTCCTAAGAAGATATCTTACAGTGGTGGTGGCGTTGATTTCCAGTAACGGGAACAGCAGCTCCTGACCCTTGCTCGTTTTTCACTCTGCTTTCCCTCTTCTTTTCTGCGTCTTAATGCCTGTGTTTATGTATTTCCTCTGCGCGAGTAACAGAGAAGACAGAAAGGGGGTTTGAGAAAGAAATTATCAAGCTCTAAATGAGACCACAAACCAACCAAATGTATTCATCATAGACATCGATGGTACCACCGCCCAGTACATAATATGAAGGACGTGAATAAGAAAGGTGAAAGGTTAAATAGTAAAATCAAAATCACTCTATAAATGGTAGCTAGATGAGCTTACACTCCAACTCTCCAACCTGGCTTTCATCCAATAAAACCATAAAAAAAAGGAACCAAAAGGGAGGTTTCAGCTAAACTCAGAGGGTAACTTACCAAGGTAGTATGAGACATAATCAGAAAAATTGGACAAATTAAATATCAAAAACGAAATAAAGCATCTGGCTTCCTGCAACCATTTAGCACATACGCAACCTTGCAGTAAATTCATTCGTCGAACAACATAATCCAGTATCACTTACGTGACAATCCAAGTTCCCAAATTCAGATGGTTCTTGTATCTCAGCTCATCAACTGCAGCGGCAACAGATGCAATGTTCCACGGGCTACAAGAGAGCAAAGTTTTAGGTTAGGAGCTCTATTTCCTGCTGCCGGTGCAACAAATACTCCAGCTTTAATCGCTGAAAGAAGTGTAGCGTCAAAAGTGTTTAAGAAGGTAGCCTTTGTGGTTGCTGGGGGTACTGTTTGGCTCCACTGAGAGATTTAGGAAGCCAACACCGTTGACATTGCACGGCCTATGAAAAGAATCTCTGAGAAGATACACATATGCAAGGTGGATATGGTTGATATCGATTGACTTCACAATCTCACGACGGTCACAAAGAAGAAGAAGCTAGCAGACCAGAATTCTCATGTATGAGCTCTTTAAGGATGCAGAAGCCGTTTTAGAACAACGCCTTTTACCTACTGCAGAGTTGTATATAGTTGCATACCTTGTGTATTCAGCCGAGAATGAAGGAAATAATTGGCGACTAATTATTCGGATGATTTTTTATATTTGTGTAACCATCAGCCTCGTGAGCTGATGTTTGCAACTCAACCACCCACTTTGGATTTTACAGTTTTGAGATGGAAGCCATGACTTTTGACTAAGCATGCGGAACAAGATAAGTTTCATTATTTTACTTTAGTACGTATTATACGGTGGATCCAAAGCATTGATTACAAGCTGAGAATTGAAGAACTATTAGTATGAAATCACCCTTCCCTGATTTAGACCTTTAGATAGTGTTCGTTTGTCATGAAAAGGGAAGGATATTGAAGGACTTTCCTATAAGTTTAACGTTTGTTTGTCAGAAAACTGAGGGACTCACCACATAAAATTTTCCCGTAACCGCTCATTTTCCTGTAAAATTTTTCCTATTGTAATTGATAGGAAAGTGAGTCACAGGAAAGTTTCAATTAATTAGATTTTTTTTACTTCATTCTTTCTAAACTATTTCCTCTATTCTAAGCTTCTACGTAAATTAGAATATCTTAGAATTTACAATTGAAACAACCGCCTTGTAATTAGACATTTTATTCTTATTTTAACAATTAATGATTTAGTAATTTATTGAATTTATATGAAAATAGTATTTTTCTTTTTTTACATTTTACGCTCCTTTATTATGTCTATATATTTTTGAAATAACTCACACACACACATGCACACGCACACACACACACACACACACACACACACATATATATATATATAGATAAACTTATTATTAAAGAATGTGATTAATTTTGAAGTAAACAACTCTTCTAATATGCAATGCAAAATTTTATAATTATTACATGTTTTTACATATATTAAATACCAAAAATGAAGAAGTACAATATTGAATATTTTCTATTAACGAACACAGTAGCTAATTTTTTCATAACTGTCCAGCTAAACAAACACAAGAATTTATATTTGTTTGCATCATTTTCTTTTAACCAAGGAAAGTTAATTTTCTTTTCCTTTATCTCACTTCATTTCATTTTTTCATGACATAATTTCTTACACTTTCCTGTCAAACAAGCAGTGCCGTGCAGCTAAGATTCCAATATAACCTACATACTTTACTTACTTTTCTTCTTTCCTTTTGATCATTTTTATAGGAATAAAAAGTTAGTGGGAATCCATTCATATGTGACGTCTTCTAGTACCTGCCTTCAATTATTGACCTTTGAGATTTATAATCCATATGTGGTTTAAACTTTAATGAATACTAGGGGGCACGCCTAAGCAACTATGTGTCTTCTTGGCTCTATTGCTGTTGGATTTGGCCACCCAAGCAAGAACGTTGAATTGGACAAGGATAAATCAAAAGTATGTTACAAGAAGATCATCCATTTTACAAATACTCCATCCAAGACTGGTCAAGTTGGACAAACATTGGGGTGGAATGGATTGGGTAATTCGGTAGAGACAGTGTAAGTGTAAGTGAGATTTCGAATTCGAATCCTTTCATTTACATTAAAACAAAAAAAATTGAACAAATATTAGGACAGAGTTCAACATTTACTGGGCTGTGGCTGTAGGTGAATTTGTACATACTTTAGTTGGACGTCTCTATAATATTAAATTCGACATTTTCTAACTTCAAATTATTGCATGAGATTGAATTTTCTTGTTTTTTCCTTTTATATGCATTTTAATTTGTTAATTAGCCAACAAAAAATCAAGAGATTAGCATTGAATGTGGTAAGAACAAATTTACAATCATTGTATTTAAAAATAGATTAACTCAAAGGCAAGAATGGATTGGGTGATTTCGGGGGAAAAATTATAAATGAGAGGTTTCGGGTTCAAACCGTCTCACCTACACTAAGAAAAATAACTTGGGCAAAATTTTATCTTTTAACTTTCTGAAAAAAAGGGAGAGCACTTGTAACCGTAAAAACCAACATATATGATCGCTAGAATAATTATATTTTTTAATCTTTTTTTAAAAAATCAATAATCTTTTTATCTATTCAGTTGTCGTTAAGTGAAATATGTTCAGAAGTGTGTCTAAAGAGGATTCAATGGTCGCTAGACTAGATAAATAACCCTGAAAGTCTTCTTGTCATTTTTGTACGTATATTTACTTTAGATTGAGGATACGGGACAAGTTAAATATTTGTCTTATTCTAGAACTTTTAATCCAAAGCAAATCAGGCATGTAGACTGCAAATTTACCCATTTTCACCGAGGTAGTTTTAGAAGATCAAGGATTGTTTGGCTCCAAATTTTTACAAGTTTGATTGTTTGGCATTTTTTTTTTCTGTTCATTTTAATCAAACATGTAATATTTATTAGATTGACTCTTGTCTCGAAAAACTAAAGTACTCTCAGTTTCAAGAACAATAGAATAACATGTGTCTCTTAGTTTAAATGAATGATCTAATATTAATATTAAGGGGTATTTGAGAAAAGTATGAACAAAAATTAATTATTTTAATTATATTAACCAAATTTCTTAATCTGAGAAAGAAAGCAGGGCTATGTTTATGGGACAAAGAAGTGTTTAAGTTTTGCCTGATTTTGGCACTTAGACCCTGAAATTCAAACAGAAACTGCTCAGAACTTGGTTTTTAAGGACAAGAACAGTGGTCAACTAGTAACTCTTGGTTTTATTGTGGCACGAAGTTTTAAAAAACTCAAGTTTCGATGCACAATTCTTTCCTTGGCTTATGTGGTCTCACTTATGCTTTATGAAAAATATCACCTGGCCCCAATCAAGACCAAAAAAAAAAAAATAAAGATAATACTAGTCTACTATGTGCATTTTCCCTAGACACCTTTGTGAATTGTACCCACACAAAATGTCCCACGTCAAAAAAATAGCACGCTGATTGCAAAATACTGTTCAGTGAAGGTAAACTTGTGGACAAAAACGACACCTCACATCAGTGAAGAAACCCAAACCTCAGCCATTTGATCGCTTCGATAAATTTCTGCTTATAGATAAACTAGTTGTCACCCCGGAGCACCTGTTTAGCTTTTACATTTTTTTATCAGCTTATAAAGGTACTAATGTAGCTAAAAGAAAAGAAGTATTTTATAAAGAAATAAAATATAAAGAGAAATGTCAACGAAGTCTTAATCTAATAGTTAAAATTAAGGTCTTGGATCGTAATCCTTTTCTCCTTCACGTTTCTTAAAAAGAGATAAAACGAATGACTAATTGAAAGTAATTGACACTTAGCACAATAAATTAAGTGATGATTAGGCTAGTAATCTTCTAAGTTAGTCCTAAAGACCTAACCGAAAACATTTAAAACAAATTGTGGGGTCGAACTAAAATGACAGAAAGTTAGTGGCACAATTTAAAAATAAAAGAAACTAGAGGGACCGAGATGTAATTTTAGAACTGTGTTTTCCTGTCCCTAGTTTGGTCCTTAGTATCACTTTTCAGTGACAATTCAGTGCCAATTTCTATATTTACGTAAAATGTCCTATTATTTAAGTCGTCATGCATTGTTTCTTTAAGTTTTCTTTATCTTTATATGATAAATGGAATGGTACTAGATTTGATACCTGCAGTGTTACAAAGGATCCCAACTGATCACCATCAATTCATCACACACATATACAGTCTTGAAGTGTGTATTAAGAAAAATGAAAAGGAATGGGAAACATATATATGTATGACAAAATTATGGGGAAAATTGGCGAATAATCATGCATTTCATATATTCCTAAGAAGATATCTTACAGTGCTTGTCCGGTGAAGATTGAGATGGTAGCGGTGAAGCAATTTCCAGTAACGGCAAAAGCAGCTCCTCCCCTGGCTTGCTTTTCACTCTGATTTTCCTCTTCTTTTCCTGCTTCCCTCTTAATGCGTGTGTTTATGTCTTTTCCTGATGAAGATTGATGTTACCAAGCTTTAAGTGAGTCCACAAATCAACATAATATATTGATCATAGAAATAGACAGCAGCACCACCCGACTCTCCAGCTCCCCACCCTAGCTTTCACCCAATAAACCATAAAAAAAAAAAAAAAGAACCAAAAGGGAGCTTTCTTCCAGCTAAAGAGACTAACTTATGAAGGTAGTTTTGAAACAAAATCAGCAGATTTGGACAAAAATATCAAAAACCAAATAAAGCATCTGGCTTTATGCAACCAATTAGCACATACGCAAACTTCTAGTAAATTCGTCAAACAACATAATCCAGTATTACATACGTGACAAATCCAAGTCCAGCTAAGATTTTTCTATTTCCCAAAGTCAAATGGTTCTTGTACCTCCGGTCATCAACTGCAGCGGCAACAGATGCAATCCGTGGGCTATAAGATAGCGAAGTTTCAGGAAAAGGCCCTCCACTTCCTGCCGCCTGTGCAACAAATACTTCACCTTTAACCGCTGAAAGAAGTGTAGGCGTCGAGAAGGTAGTCTTTGTGGTTATGAGAGATTCAGGATGTCCACACCACCGTGCACGGCATATTAGAAGAAGGTAACTTGAATCAGAACCTCTAAGCCAATTCACACATGCAAGTTGGATATGCTTGATATTGATTGACTTCACAATCTCGCGACAATTACAAAGAAGAAGAAGTAAACCAGAATTCCCATACATGAGCTCTTTAAGGATGCAGAAGTCGTTTTACAACAATGCCTTTAACCTACTGCAGAGTTGTATATACTTTCTATCTTGTATATTCAGCCGAGAATGAAGGAAATAGTTTACGACTAATCATTCAGATGGTTTTTTTTTTTTTTTTTTAATGCGACTATAAGCCAACAACCCTCTTTCAATTTCTTAGGTTGGAAATGGAATACGGAAATGGAAGACTAGGAGACTAAGCAAGCATGTGTAAAAACACGACTTTCATTGTTTTAGGTAGTATTAGATTGCTACCACTGTCTTTGTAGTTGATACCAAGCATTGATTAGCAGTTGAGAACTGAACAAGTATTAGCATGAAATGACGACCCTTCCCTGGTTAATTAACTATCAGCCATGGGAACTGATGTTTGGTACACAACCACCGCCCTTGGATTTTTTTATTTGAAATGGAAACCAAGATTTGAGACCAGACCAAACATGTGCAGCAGCACGACTATCATTATTTTACTCGACTTCGTATTATGCAGAGGATCCAAAGCATTGATTCGCAGTTGAGAATTGAACAATTATTAGCATGAAATAAGTCTTCCCTGGTTAAAAACTTCAGTGGGGCTAGGATTCCAATATAAATTACATTTTACGTAACCATCAGCCATGTGAACTGATGTTTGCACCAACGGGTGTTCGGAAAAAACCGAGTAACCGGCCAATCCAATTTAGATATAAAATTGGATATCAGTAAGACAGAATTCGTGAAAACCAATTAAGATCCAATTTCAAAATTTGGTAAAATAGTTTTGGAATGGGATATTAAAATTCAATTCTCGAATTCCCGATTACTAACCAAATTACCAAATTTTATATCAATTGGCGGAAACATTCTCCACAACTGAGATGAAAAATATCCGATAAAAAGGAAACATAAAAGCAAAACGAAGTATCTCTTGTATCTTGCGGCCAACCAAGAAAAGATAGGAAGTCCTAATAATTAGCTACTAGTCTCCTCGGCCGAAAAGAAAGGGAATTGCCTAATTGACTAATGACTAGTCTCCTATTACTACTAAACTACTACTACTACTATTTCAAATTGAATTGGTTTAACAAATCCATCTTTTCCCAAAATGAAAAGATGTACGATCTGGGCCATCAAGTCTACTTTGCTCATTTCTCCTTTTTGAACTTCGGCCCATTTTCAGATTGAGTAAGGAAAATGCTGTGGAGTAGCACGGATTTAATTTTAGAAACCTCCCTCTGAAATTTAGTAAGGGAAAATGCTGTGGAGTAGCACAGGTTTTCCTCTGACATTTTAAAAAATTTTAGGGTATGTTTGATACAAAAGTAACTGAACTGAACCATTTCAGACATTCAGATGTTTTGAGTGTTTGATAAATAAAAATCCATTTACTGAACTTGTTAAGCAGTACTGAAATTATGTGTATTTTTTTCAGCATAAGAATCCTAACTGAATGCTTAATTCTGATAAAAGCAATAGAATTACTTCAACTACCTTATCTTGTCTACAAAATCTACCCTTGTTTGTTAATTATATTTAAAATTCTTATCTAATTAAATAACCTGATATTCTCTATCTAACAATTTCTGTTTCTCTTTTCTCCCTTTTTAATGACTTCACATCTTCTCCATACTTTTCATATAATCTATTTCATCTTTTATATTAACTTGATTTAAAATAAATATTATCATTTTCATACCTAACAATTTTAAACTAATTAAATCATAGGTTCTATTTCTTTTTTGAATGAAAAGATATAAGGGCAAGATTGTTTAAATTAAACTTTATTAAACATTCAGTTATAAATATTTATCAACAATATAAATAAATTTATCATTAAAATTCAGACATTCACATATTTCTTTCAGTGCTTAAAATTCAACAAATTAATTGTTTCAGTATTTAGATTTCAGAATTCATAATTCAAATTCACTTTTATCAAACGGAACCTTAGATACCTTCCCCGCTAGAAAGTTGGGGCCCAACACTTACATCATGCCTCATGGAATGGAATGATTGAACTACCCTTAAAAGCTTACAAGGTATTTAATGGTTATGTAGGTTTAATCAGTTAAATCAATAGTTAAACGACGCTTACCAAAAAAAAACAATAGTTAAATAAATTAAAAGAATAATCGCAATAATAACAGAAAAAAAAAAGCTAAAGAAGTCAGACTTGAAAAATAGAGGAATAGAAAAAGAGACATTTTTTTTAGGAGAGAAATATTCAAGAAACCAAGATAATGCTTGCCCAAGCCTGCCAAACCTGCAATTGAACAGCCACAGTAACAGCAAAAGTGCAAAACGGAAGAGCTACTGATTAGTCTTCTTACACATTAATCATGAATCGTACGGTAATAACAAGCTGGGGCTTTCATCACAGTCCAACAATTAAATGTACACCACCATTGTTAAAAGAATAATAATAATGAAAACAATTACGATTTCCAAATTGCACAACATCAGAATCTCCAAGTCAGTGTTCTTCAAAACTAAAGAATTCTCCAAGTCTACAACAATAAGTTTCCCTTGCTAGCTTCTTCGGCATCCATGTTATCCTGACTCGGTTAAAACAATTAACCCTACAACAATAAGAATCTCTACCGCTGTAATCTTTCATCCCCCATACTTCAATTGATTTTCACCTTTATACACACAAATTCCGAGGACCCATCCCACATGGGTTTATGGGTTACTTAATAATTTGGGTTAACTATTTTAAACACGTGGTTTCACCTTAAAGTTACTTGAGCTAGCTTGTGGAGTCGGGATGTTACAAATGGCATTAGATCATATTTTGCGTGGTCTCTGTGCGAGGTAGTTTTGGGCCAGTGGGTGGGTTAAGATTTTGATTAACCTCGCATGCTTCGTCTATTGATGGATACCACATTGGATGTTCTATTGGACCTGGTAATCAGAAGTTTGATTGGCAAAAACAGGGAATTTAACTATTTTGAAAGAAAAAGCAATTGGAAGAATGTGCTTCCTTGTGCTGTCCCTCATTACAAATCCTCAGTCCTTTTGAAGTACAGTATACTTCTTGGTATTTGAGGAACTGTTATCATGTCAAATTACAGTCGCAACCTGGTTAGTTCCTCTGCTTCCTGTTTTTTTTTTTTAATTTGTATAAATTGGATCCAAAATTCGTACTATGCCTCCTTAAACTCTTACATGCAAGAATAATGACTAAATTTTGCTTACATTGAGCGTGTTGTAGTAGACATACTTTGAGAGGTCTACAATGTTTAATAGTCATGAATGAAATCAGACGAATTGCAATGTCTTTTCATATTACTAGATGTAGGCTGTATATCAAACAGCCTTGTAACATGACTTACGGTCCAGGCTTTTAGATTAGCTCTCTAGTTTCAAAAGAAACTGAAGTAGGAGTTTCGTTATTACCAAATGTGAAAATGGTTACCTGTCAAGAAAGCACAGTTAAAATGATTCATCTGCAGGTTCTCTGCTGTTGCTAAAAATTGAATAAGTTATTGGGAATATGCCATGCCTATGCGTGCAGGTCTTCTTGAAAATCATGATTTAGTGCTAGATGCATTATGTACTAAAACAATCAAGAATGTGGGGTTATTATTCAGCTGGTGTCATGGATGTTATTGGAAGTTTATTTGTGATACAGATTTCATGAAAGTTACCGTAAGAAATGCATAAAACCTCCATAATCCTTCTAGTGTTAGCTCGCTCTCTCTCTCTCTCACAAGTCTTAATTATTTGGCTATAAGTGCATTCTCTAGCTAAACATTATATTCTTTGACATATTTGCTTAATGAAAGCTATTGTAAAGAAATGAGGGAAACCTCCATAACTTCTTGAAATGCTAACTCTCTTTCTCTCTCTCTCTCTCTCTCTCTCTCTCTCACATAAACCTTTCTAGCCATAATAAAGTGCATTATCTAGCTTGTATTTTCTTTGTCGCGATTTTTAATGATCGAATTTCCTAAGGTAAGTTTTAACCCTGGACTTCAGCATGGCGGGGTTTCAAGAAGTGGACTTGCTCTATTTCTTGGCAGATTCACGCAGGATGGTTCTGTTAAGGTGCCAATGTTGGAAATTTTTCCTAGCGATATAGCCTATGCATCCTGAGCCTGGATGAATCTCCGGCAATGCTGTTGAACCTGCAGACATTTTGGTTCAATATTTTGATCTTAAACTTGGCTCGATCGATTAAATGGTCCTGAAAATGGAAAACACCATTATGGACTTGAATTCAGCATCTGATAGATATAGTTGGTTTTTAATACTTCACTTTCCAATTCAATACCGAATTGATATCATTTGATCTTGGGTGGCAGCATCAGTTTTCTTTAAAACTGTCAGAAGAACTTGGTAGTTGTTACGTGATTGTTTATCTTGGCACATAAACTGAAAAAGATTGACTGGCATTTGGGATGTGAAGGGCGGAGGAGCTTAAGAACTTCATTTACTTAGCTGGAAGAGCAGAAAAGCTTAAGAAGTGCTCATAAGAAAAACATTTGATCACAGTAATATAGCGTACGTCAAATGTTATATTTGTTCGTGTTGATACTTTTATATCATGGTAATATTTATTTTTTACCAGAATTACGAAAAGCTAATTTTTAAGGCAAATATTGAAATCTAATAATCATGCTTTGAGTTTTGCTAATATATATTGGGCAGGATGACACATTCAATTTTTATGGCCATTAGGCTCATTAAATACTATCCAATCAAATAAATCCTCCAAACATATCAATAAATTGGCATTAAATCAGCAAAATAGTCCCCATTGACAAGATCAAAAACCCATACTTATGTTTAGTCCCCTATGAGTATAATCACATAAAAATAAACTGAAAAAAAAACAAGAAGGTCCTTGATGATGAAAGGCAACTGTAATTCAATTTCACCAAACAAGCATTCTCAGAACACATCTACAAGCATCGTCTCTCTCCAGTTCATAAATTCAAAATAAATTAATATCCATTAATGGTAAAAGCTAATATCCAAGTGCCAAAGGCAATCAAAATGAATCACATTGCTATATTAGTTCCAAAGTTCAAAAGCATAAAACAGAACATGAAAATGGGAGAGCTACAATGGAAGGCAAAGCTTGGCCTTAAACTCCTTGCTTGTGGCGAACAAAGCCTCTAAAGTTTCAATTGAGCCTTGCTTGTTTTATATAGGCCTGGAAAAGGCAAGAAAAATGGTCTCAGAAGACAAGAATCAAACATGATTTCCTAAATAGAAATTGGCATCAAATCACTGCTAACATTGAAAACATAAGCAGAAGGAATAAACAGAAATGAAGGGAATTTCAGGTCACAACGAGTAGAGAAAATGGATAGGTTGCTGAAAATTCATAAAATAGACTTACGAGCGATCATGGGAAGCATAAAGCAGAGTAATCCAAATCATGCTCATCATGTTGTCAAATCTGAACTCCTGATAAGGACTTTGATCTCCAAACCATAATCCATGCATTCCTCCCTAATCCTATTGGCCGACTCTTCTACAGATTTTCCGCAGCAATTCACTTCAATCATTTGCAGTGTTAGTATTTCTGCAAAACCCAACGGAATTTCCTCAAGGTCATTGCAATTTTGTAAGACAAGTCTTCCAAGTGTAGGGAGGTGGTCACAAGAGGCATTCCATTGGACAATGTCCAGAGTGTCTAAGCTCAAGAATCCGAGTCTCTGGAACTCTCCTTCCTTCATCTCCCATGTTTGCCCTTCAAAGGCACCAGATTGTAACTTGAGAACTTGTAGGTTTGGAAGCCTCCCAATTGCAGACATATGGCTCCACGGCAGGCGAAAGTCTGAGAGGGTCAATTTCTTCAGATTCGATGGTAGGTTGAACTTGCCATCATTGAGAGGGGTCCCAAAGTAGAGTATCTTGAGTGACTCCAAATGAGTCAGAAAATCCAACGCTGGAAATTGATTGCAAGTCGTGGAAGAATCCTGTGATTTATAGAATATGCAATTCAATTTGCGAAGATTTGGAAACCTCTTCAGTATCCTTTCTGCATCCTGACCACAAGGAAGAGATAGACGGAAAAAACTGACCAAATTTTCTAAAACGGACCAGTTTTCAAGCTCTTCATCATCCAAATTGAAAGAAACATGGATCTCCACATGAAGATGCCTCAAACTTTTCAGGCGGCAGAAAGTATTTGGCAAGATAACCCTACCGCTTTGTAATCCTTTCACAATAAGAATTTCCAGTTTCCTGAGGTTGCCTATTGATTTTGGAATAGATGTCACATACCCCCCAACTGCTCAATATCTCAATTGAATGAGTAGTCCAATTTCATCAGGAAAATAAGCCATGTTGATGCATTCGAAATCCAACACCCTAAGTAATTTGAAGTTGTGCAAAATGAATGAGATGTTGTAAGGTCGTCTTGTTTCTGAATCTGGAGAGGCAAAGAAGACCAAAGAACGGGTGCCCATGCCAGAAGGCCTTGATTCAAGAAAATGACTTTGCTTCAAATATATAGCCAACCGATAGGATGCAAATGAAACAGGACCTAAATGATGGTAAAAATCAAATTCAAAACCATAATCTGAATTAGGAAAAGATGCATATGGGTCATCAGACCCGGATACTAGCTGAAAGAAGTTGGTCTCTTTGGCTTTTGACTTGCAGAAATCAAGTATGAGGTCATGAAGGCGACATGCTTTCACTCTGCCATTGGATCTTCTTTTGGAGGCCATTACCAAGCTTCTGCTAATCAACTCCATCAAGAATTCCTCTGCCAAATCTTCAAAGCTCTTTGTCTCAGTTTTTGGTATGAAACCTTCTGCAAGCCACAACCGTATCAACTTTTTAACGAGAATATCTTTGTCTTCATCAAGACCTCCCAAATAGAGAAAGCACGGTTTTAGATATTCTGGCAAGTGGCTGTAGCTCATATCTATGATTTCTAGGAGTCCAGATTTTGGGTTATGGGCTATTGGCATGCTTAAGGTGTCTGCTATTCTTTTCCACGAATTTTGGGTCTTTTCTGTCACTTGCAGTAGACCAGCTATGGTAACAAGTGCAAGAGGCAATCCATGACATTGCTGGGCAATTTCTTTTCCAACCTCCAGTAACTCCCTGGGGCAATCTTCCTCATTGAATACCTTCATTTCTAGCAACATCCAAGCTTCGTCCTCAGAGAATTGGCGAACAGAAAGAGGATCACCATCCGGATTGATTTCCATAACCACTTGAGCAATACGACTGGTTAACAGAATTCTACTTCCATTGTTGTCATCTGGAAATGAATTTTTCAAGTCATTCCAAGCTTCAACACCCCAAACGTCATCCATAACTATGAGATACCTTTTGTTCTGCAAGCACCGATACAATCTGAGTTCAAGATCTTCATCACTCATTTGATGAATCTCATCAGCAAGCTCGTTAATGCTCATTAAAATCTCTACCAATAATTGCCTTTTCTCATATACCTGGGAAACAGTGCACCAAGCACGAATATGGAAGTGATGCATGACAGTTGGACTGTCATATACTCTCTTTGCCAATGTAGTCTTGCCTGAACCTGCCATTCCAACAATAGAAACAATATCTAGCCGCAAGCGTCTTCCAATAAGTTGTTGATTATCATTTCTTCTTGGTCACTGAGAACCAACATAGTTTCGTTGACTGCTTGTGTAACATCACCTTGAAACTTACCAAGTGAAACTTGGGTCACATTTTCGGGATCTTGGACTTTAGCATCACGGATTTTCAAAAGAATTCCACAGGCCTTCTCATTAACAAGTCTTAACTCCTGCAATAGATCATGTAACCAGAAGAAATCTTGCCATTGAGCATCAACCTCAATTGAATCAATCACATATTCCACTTTATATGCCAAATGGATGATGTGATTACCAACGTCTTTCAGCTCCTGATCCTTCTCAATCTTTAACTGTGAAACATCCACAAAAAAAGAACTCAATGACTGGAGATGTAGCTGAATCTCTTCAATGTGGTGCTTCACTGATGCAATTGACACAGGCTCATCTTTCAGCAGCTTCACAAGGTTTCTTGACAAAGAATCAAGATTGAAAGTTGTGGGGAAAGCAATAAGTGGAAATTGGGGAATTATCTCTTTAAGCTTTGCCTTCATCAACTGATTCACCTTATATAACAGCTCAGAAAATGAAACGTTCATTTCATCCTGGGTGATAAGAATAGAATAATTGAAACATGTCAGACTCCTAAACAAAACTTCGATTGGTCTGAAGGCTGCTGAACATGTCCTCTCTATTCTTCATTCGCTCATCTGAGAGAATTAGTGGAAAGTACTCAAGCTTCTGAAGATGGAGAGCAATTGATCTCTCCCACTAGCCATGAAAGCTTCGTCATTACCACTGTTCAATGGTAATAACTCTACTAGGAACGACTCTTCCTTGAAAATCACAATCTTAAAAAAAAGTATGAGAAGTGAGTTCTTCGCAATAGACCCGGCGATTTTCTTGTCCCTAAATGACTGATGAAGAGACTCTACTTCCTGAAACAGTGATTCAATGAACGCCAACTTCTTTTTCCCATCCTCAATCTTCTCAAAGGGCTAAATGTTTGGAATATATGCTCAGATTTCTTGTGATATCTTTCCAATCTGAAAGAATACTGGAGGCACAGGAATTGCTGCTAATGTTGTTCAAGTTACGAATTTGTGCCATGAGGGAAAGCTCTGCTCTGAGAAGACAAATTCTTGTAAGTAAACTCAGAACACTCAGGAGAGTCATCCAGTTTGTGCCCCTTGCGACAATTGACTTCAAAGAGAGATGCCATCTTTACAAGCTGGGCATTAATTTCTGGAAGGAAACATTGTACTACATCCTTGTCCTTTAATTTAGTAGTAGTGTGTACGAAAAGCGTTACCAGGGAAGTCACCTCTTTTCGAAAATCACCACGTTCAGAATTGAAGAGATAGTTGCAAAATTGCATAACAATATCCATCTCCTCATCCTTGTTATTACTACTACAGCAGACAGCCAAAAGGAAATTGAGATGGAACATCATGAAGTTGGGATTTCTAGGAGGAATAACATGGTGCAAATCCTCCACGAACTTACTCAGCTCATTTTTTCTCACTTGGGTTTGGCCTGTTTTGCAATCCAACCAGTGATCAGAACACCGGTTTGCAATCATTAGGACCACGGATACCACATGACCAAGGCAAGCATCAATACTTGGCAGTTCATCATCTGTTGTTGATACTGCTCTTGCTCCTGCGCCTACCAGGGATGGGAATTTGGGATCGCTGAGTAATAGACCAAAGTAACGCTTGATGGATTTTAGACTGTTGTAAAAGGTAAAGACTTGATCCCGTACACCAAAGTGTGCATGACCCAAGTGATCTACCACAATCTGACTGATTCGGAGCACGTTGGATTGTACATGGCTGACAAGTCTTGGCCAAAAGGAAACATCAAGAGCTGCGGGAGACATCAGTTGGAACTGGAGTGAACTGCTGATGGTGCTTCCTCCTCCTGCTGAACACGATGAGTACATATAGTCAAGAGCTTCTCCAATTTCAGCCATCAGTCGTTTGGTTTTTGCTTCACAACCACGAGCTAATTGGAGAAGGAGCTGTGATTCTTGACCCTCATTGTCCTCCCCCTCTCCATCGGAAAACAACTAAAGGTCATGGGCGATCTCCTCGGCTGCAGCTTCAATCTTCAGACCTGCATTACTCCCCTTATGACAGGACTCCCAAAGATTCCTCAGAGCCCTCCAGTTCTTGTAGACCTGCTCTGCAGCGACCGATCGACGCCGTAACCCTTCCAAAACAGAATCAAGGCGATCCAAACTAAAAGCAGCAGCACCACCACCAGCAGCAGAAGCCATCATCTTCAAAATTTAAGGATGCAGAAAGTCGTCTTACAACAACGTTTTCTACCTACTGCAGAGTTGTATATACATGCATATTGTTGGAATTCTGACCAAAATGAATAAATAATTGACAACTAATTAATCAAGACGATTTTTATATATACATGAAACTATCCGCCATGTAAATTGATGTTTGGAACTCAACCACCCCATTTGAATTTCAAGGTCAGAAAAGAAAATAAAATTATGGAAATGGAAGACTAGAGACCAATGATGCATTTGATAACACTAAAGTTTAAAAACTGAAATTTAAAGTTTGGATCTATTAAATTATTAAATTATTAAGTATTAAATCTAATAAATTTGAGTGTGTATCAGATTTAATAATAAGCGAATTGCTTATCACTTATTTTTCAGAACAAGTTTTACCTAAGAAATTCAATTCAATTCAATTAATTTAGATGTTTAATTTTTGGTTATCAAACGCGTTTGAACATGTTAAAATCTGAATTCATTAAATTTAAATTCTAAATTGAATTATCAAACAGAACCTAAGCATGTGCAACAATCCGACATCATTGTTTTAAACGTAGTATTATTGTATTGGTTCCACTGTCTTGATAGTTGGTGCCAACTGCTAGGCATCGATTAGCAGTTGAGAACTGAGCAAGTATTAGTATGAGATGACCCTTCCTTGATTAATTGACAACTAAAATTATTCAGATGTTGATTTTTTTGGACAAAGGATAATGGCATTCCCATAAAAACCCCATATAATCCACCCTTGTTTTTTTGTTTAATGAAATGACACAAAAAATTTATAATACATTCTGGGAGATTAAATTGCCCCTCTATCTCTTCACTAATAACTTCTTTGCTTTATCTCTTCATTTCACTTAATTTTTTGCTGCTCTTAAATTAGTCATAATCGTTTATACAACTACTAATAGATGAAACTTTTAACATCGATGATTCAAAAAAATTTTGCGTGAGAATCAATTGTTTTAGTTGCTCTTGAATAAAGTACAAGATTTGTGGTTTGGAGTTTTGACAGGTGCCGAACCTGTGCAATAATAATAATATAAAACCTAACTACCACTAAAGCAGTCAATAATTAATCCTAGGTACTGGAGCAGGGACTCTAGGTGTGCAATGGGTTACTTGATTCACCCTGTTCCCGAAGAGTTTGCTTAATCCGATATACCAGAATTAATTAGATGACAAAATTTACTAAATAGTAGACAGTGGCAAATAGGGTCGTCTCCTCAGGGACTGGGAATATTTGTCTCTTTAAGATTCCAATTAGTAAGGGGGAATTTTATCAGAATGAAACCAAAAAACAATTAAGTAGTTCAACGAAAAATAAGTAATTAACTAGCACGAATAGTAGCAGGAATTAAATCAAGAATAAATAAATTCTAGCCAAGGATACAACTACTCAGACACAGTCCACTTACCCGATCATTGATGCAAGAGAGGCTCACTTAATTCATTAATAGGCTAGTTATAGTCGCCGAAGAACTCTAACGACCAATTTTTCCTTAATTTATTGATAACCAAGGTACGACCATTGATTACCCCTAACCAGAAAATACTCCTAGGTACGATCGTAGGAATTACTTTTCCAATTGCATTAAGCACTAGAAAACCTAACCCCAATCAATAACACGCTACGAGGGTTATTTAAAGTGGATTGCACGTTCCCCTAGTGTGTAAACACTCCAGTTGCCACTAATATTAATCAATCAAACAATTACGGATTTAATTGACTAATTTGGCAGGAGATTAATAAGTCGCACTGAACATCGGGCCCTTGACATTCAATTAACAAAATAACCCCATAGAAATTCAAACAGGCAACATGCAAATATTAATAAATTAAGAAACGCATGAAAATTAATTCGATCTCACAGGTATTCGGGACTGCGTCATCGCGTTGATCCCTGACTAGCTGCAAGGCTTAGCCACGCCGCATAAATGAATCTCCACGCAATTCAATTGATAGCAAAGTCATCACGTTTTTCATTAGAAAAAAAGAGGTCAAAGCCGTTTTCCAAAAGGAAAAATATCGAATAGTTTGTGTGCATAAGCCAACGGAACAAGCGTACGTCACTAAAAAAAAACTCACCATCCCTAAAAACTATTCCTAAAGCTATATATTGGCCTCTGTACGTTTCCTCCTAAGAGTCCAAAAGTGATTCAATGCCTCTTCCATGGTCCCACCGAAATTGACCAAGAGGAGTCCAAAGAAAGTAGCCTGCCGAATTGTCTCCCCTTTTCTAGTTTCCTCATAAGAGTCCAAAGTCAGCAGCTCTTCTAATCAGCCAAAGGAAATTGCAATCCGTCTGTAGCATCGTGTGGGCCAGGTTTTTGAGGCCTTCTGCAGTTTCACATTTCGCGGAGAAATTTTCTCAATATAATTTTTCCTTGTTAGCACTTTTCAGTTCCATTCCCTGAAATTGAGTCCAAATACCAAATATAAGTAAATATTAATAATTAAAGCAATATTTGGCAAGGGCAAAGGGGGAAATTAACAATAAAATTACTAACAAATAACACCCTATCAATTCCCCCCACACCTGAATCATGCTTGCCCTCAAGCATGAGAACAGCAATTGAACACCAAAATTGACAATTGCTATTGCTCCAACTATCGTATTGCCAAGATACCAAGAAAATCATATACCAAGCATCACAGGTCGAGATCAAAGAGAAATCACCTCGGTTAGCTTCTCAACAACCAACTCCTCTAATTAAAAGTAACCTATTCTAAGAAAAAGGAATGGTTGCTCATATTTATCAGCAAACGGTCCAACTATTAACCAGAATCTCAACATTAAATTCACAAATCGGCAAGCTGTTTTTTTTTCTTTTTTTTATTGGATAGATAAATCTAACACATTCTTTACTTTTCGCACATTTTCTATTTTTCTCTCCCTTTTTTTTTTAATAGTAACAAAAGACTTAGTCTCTAGCCATTAAGGCCTTTTGACGCGAACTCTGACATTTTTAGATGAAAGAGCCCGATTACTCAGCCCTAATCGCTATACGACTACGCACTCATAGTTACTACTACCTTTTGACGTGAGAATCGACACTTTAGGTGAAGATTCCCGGTTACTCAGTAGTAGCAACTAGCGGAGTACAGTCAACTCTTAGTTATAACCATATAGCACAAAAGCTAAAAATAACACCAAAAACAACGGCAGCCAGCCTCAATTCCCAAACATGGAGAACTAAAGTCAATAATTTGATCAATTCACATGACAAATGTCAACAATCATTCCTTATGCCTAGACAAGTTAACTAAGAAGTAGAAGAGTTAAGCCATTACCGATATTCACCAAAGAGATGTCCCTGAACTCAACCACATTAGCTAGATATCCGTTTATGTTTAAAACTTGGCAATATCAAAACTAGAGACAACAAATCATCGAAACTTGGCATTCATATAAGAACTGATCGCTAGAGAAACAAAGAAAAGAAAGTAAATGAACGATAGGCAAAAACGAACTAAAAATAAAGGAAAAAAAATCTGGAAACGAAGAACTGAAAAAAAAAACTAGCACCCCAACTGATTTCCCCCCCACACCTAAATGACACATTGCCCTCAATGTGAGAAGTAAACAGTTAAAATAGGGAGAAGGGCAACGGTACTTCCCTGAAGTGTCAAAACAAGGGCGGATTAGGCGGAAACTGAGGAGGAAACCCGGCTTGTTGCATAAAAGCCGCCAGATTCTGCGCCATGCTATGCACGTTGACGTCAATGTGGGTCAACCGAGTCTCAAGTCGCTCAACCCGCATCTGGAGTTGGTTCCATTCGTCAGCCCCTGGGGTAGGAGGAGGTGGACCGGATGAAGATGGGCCGGGGTCGCCGCCAGCTGTGGAAGAATGGCCAAAAGAGGAGCGAGGGGGAACACGAGGAGGACCCGGGGGAACCATTTCCCACCCGTTGTCACCCCCCCTTACCAAGCCCATTCTCTCCAAGCAAGGGATATCCAAGGGCTCCATTTGACACGCTACATGCAAATCGTGGTTAGAGAGATCAAGCAAATTCAAGTTAACGGCCAAATGGGTAATATACGACCCAAGAATCAAGGGCCGCTTCTTTTTAGTCAAAACAGACTTAAATTGAGAAGCAAGCCAACACCCCAAATTAACTTTAAAAATTATTATGCATGCACCAAATAAAGAAAAACTCCGGCTTAGACAAAATGCCCGAGCTATCTCGCCTACCCGAGAAACTATATGCTAAGAAGCGTTGGACGTAGCGAGATGTCGGGTCCTTGATATAAGAGCTTTTCGACTGGCGAGGGTCATAAGGAGCAGGGTCGACGGACAGTGCCTCCCACATATCTCGATAACGAGAGAAAAAGGGCTCGATGTAGTCACATGCACTCTCGGCATACTCACGAGAGGTGGCATAGGATGGGTCGATAAAACCGAAGGCTAGATTAAAATCAGTAATGGAGTGATGGAACTCTTGACCCATTAAGCGAAAACGAATGACATCTGGGGTGGACACAGTATAACTGGTAGGAATGGTGAACTCAAAGGTGGTATAAAACTCCCTAACTATCTCCACAAAAGCTGGGCAGTCCACAATACGAGAATATGGACGCCACCCAATGCCATCAATCAAACGGTCAAGGGGCACCCGAATATCTAGGAGGCCCATAGTGGTGGCATCCAGATATCGACAGGGAGTGATCCGCCGCTCACAACAAACAGCATATCGCTGCTTGTCGGCGGCCCTTGTGAAGCTCAAATTGCCCCCGAAGTGTGAAGGGTCAGAAATATGCACGCCTCTTTGCCTCCCAAGCCGAGCCTTCCTCCCAGAGGAGGAAGGTTCGTGCGAGGGGTCAGAGGCGGGAATGGTGGGTTGGGGTGCAGAGGGTCGTGGTGGTCTAAATCTAGAAGAGGACCGTGGCTTTACCATGAGAAATAGCAGGCAGCCCAAAATCGCAGCAAGTGTTCCAATGAACCAAGTAATTGAAAGGACAAGACAAAATACTCCCAAACACGGCAATATAGGCAACCCACTCCAATAAGCAAATGCAAAGTCACATGTATACCTCAAGTCAGCAACCAGCCACAAAAAAACGACCCACAATACCAGAGCACAGCTCCCAACAATGCACAAAAACAATGTGAACAAACGAAGAGCGGTGCTAATGTCAAATCAAAACAGCAAACGCGACAATTAAACACAACCGCCCCCAAGATCTCAACAAATGTCTCCAATTGGACAGTCAATTACCCAATTCAACCGGCAAACATTAGCAATTGAACCAAGAAAATGGCACCCCAGCACAGCAGTTCAGTAGTAGGACAGAGACAACCAATAACACCAGGGTAACAAATATTATGTAAACTACTCTCACCAGTACCACTGGTGAATGCACTGGGGAAAAATTAAATCAAATGGCTAACCCACTGCACTTGATAAATCCGAACACACCAAGCAATCCCAAAAATAAGAGCAGAAATCAAAACGAGAACCAATTGGCAACTAACTCCCAAAACAACCCCAAATATGCAATAGAAACTCCCAGTATTCAAAACCCAAATAATATCCAACAATGTTGAAAACACTAGAGCAGCAAACAGCCTAACTCCACCCAAAATTCACCCCAGAAAATGCCTAAATAACCCCTGTGTGCATCCGTCAGGTAACCACGACAAGGCACAAAACCTAGCACTTGAGGGTCCAGGGAGAAGACGAAAACAAAAGTTAGAGGTGCAATACCTCCACCTGTCAATTTGACAGGTGGTGACGCGCGGCCAAGAGGAGAGCGTGTCGGCGGAGGTCACGGCTGAATGGGAGGCGGACAGCAGGGGAAGGAGCAGCTACGCGCGGCTGCTTGGTGGCCTTCAGGCGTCGCGAGGAAGAGAAGGGAGCTGGTGGCGACCTGGTGGAGTGGAGACGCGGCGGAGAGAGGCACGGCTGAAGAGCTGGCGGCGAACGAGCTGGAGGTGGAGGGAGAGTCGAGACTGAGAGAGGGAAAGCTGAGCGAGATGAGGGGCTGTGGTAGTGGAAACGGGAGAGAGAGACAGCGAGGAAGGTCGGCGGCGAAGCTGCTGCGATGGCGTGCGAGGAAGATGGCGGCGACGCGAGGTGAGCTGGGTGGGTGGACTGGCGGCGCGCGATGGAGCTTCGGGCAAAGTGATGAGGTCGCGGCAGCGGAGGGAGGCTGTGGGGAGGACGAGCGGCGCGCGAGGAAAAGAGGAGAGTTGGGGGGCGGCGGATGAGAGAGGCTGGCTGCGAACGAGCTGGAGGTGGAGGGAGAGTCGAGACTGAGAGAGGGAAAGCTGAGCGAGATGAGGGGCTGTGGTAGTGGAAACGGGAGAGAGAGACAGCGAGGAAGGCCGGCGGCCAAGCTGCTGCGATGGCGTGCGAGGAAGATGGCGGCGACGCGAGGTGAGCTGGGTGGGTGGACTGGCGGCGCGCGATGGAGCTTCGGGCGAAGTGATGAGGTCGCGGCAGCGGAGGAAGGCTGTGGGGAGGACGAGCGGCGCGCGAGGAAAAGAGGAGAGTTGGGGGGGCGGCGGGCGGATGAGGGAGCAGCGAGGAAGAAGAAGAAGAAAATGAAAAGAAAGAAAGAAAAGGGAAAGAAAAGAGAAAAGAAGAAAGGAAAAAGAAAAGAAAAAGAAAAATAGTTTTTGGTTTTTTTTTTTTTTACTTTTTTTTTTGAAAAATTGTTTTCTTGAATTTTTTATTTTTTTATTTTTGAATTTAAATTTCAAAAATTTTAAGTGCTGAAATAATTTTAATTGTTGATTTTTCTTCAAAAGTAATAAAACCAAATAAATAAAAAACAAATAAATAAATAAATAATCAATCAAAAATAAAAAAAAAACAGCAAAATCAATAATTGGGTTGCCTCCCAAAAGCGCCTTTCTTTAACGTCTTTGGCTAGACGGAGTCCAAAATTGCTTAAACTAAGCAAGTCGGGTCTTCTAGTTGCCACCATCTCCACCCGTTCAACTGGCAACCCTTCATAATACGGCTTGAAACGGTGACCATTCACCACAAATTTCTTCTCCGTGTTTAAACTTTGGATCTCCACTGCATCATAATGAAAGACATTAGTTACAACAAAAGGACCAATCCAACGAGAACGTAATTTACCTGGAAATAACTTCAATTTGGAGTGGTACAGTAGAACTTTCTGGCCGCAGTCGAATGTCTTCCTAGAGATCTGCTGGTCATGAAACACCTTATTCTTCTCCTTATAAATCACCGCATTCTCGTATGCTTCATTTCGAATCTCCTCTAATTCTTGTAATTGCAACTTTCTTTGAATACCGCCCTCCTCAATATCCATATTGCATTGTTTCACAGCCCAAAACGCTCTATGCTCGAATTCAACGGGGAGATGGCATGGTTTCCCAAATACCAACCGGTAAGGGGACATGCCAATGGGTGTCTTGTACGCCGTCCTGTATGCCCATAATGCATCTTCAAGTCTTACACTCCAATCCTTTCTATCAGGTCGGACCATTTTTTCTAAAATCGACTTAATCTCTCGGTTCGATGCCTCCGCCTGACCATTTGTCTGAGGGTGGTAGGATGTAGAAACTTTATGTAAGACGCCGTACCTCCTAAAAAGTGCCGCGATCGTCTTGTTACAGAAATGAGTGCCCCGATCACTTACAATTGCTCGCGGCATCCCAAAGCGGACAAAAAGGTTAGACTTGACAAATTCTGCAACCACTCTGGAATCATTAGTACGGGTGGCCTTTGCTTCCACCCATTTCGACACATAATCCACAGCAAGCAATATATATAAAAAACCATAAGATGAAGGAAAAGGACCCATAAAGTCAATACCCCAAACGTCAAAAATTTCAATAAAAATCATTGGGGTTTGGGTCATTTGATCCCAACGAGAAATGTTACCTACTCGTTGACACTTATCGCAAGACTTACAAAATGAGTAGGCGTCCTTGAACAGGGTCGGCCAATAGAAACCGCTCTCCAGTACCTTGCGAGCAGTCCTTTTTTGTCCGAAATGACCTCCACACGCAAAAGAGTGACAATAGGTCAATATAGATTGAAATTCAGTCTCACCTACACACTTTCGAATAATTTGGTCGGCACCACGCTTCCAGAGATAGGGGTCATCCCAAACGTAGGATTTCGCATCGCTCCTCAACTTGTCCCTCTTCGCCTTAGGCCATCCTGCAGGAAACTTGTCAGTGACTAGAAAATTAACAATATCCGCATACCAAGGCAAAGACAAATTAGCAGAAAATAAATGCTCCTCTGGGAAAGCATCTCTAAGCGGGAGGTCGTCTTCGACGACCTGTACTCGACTCAAGTGATCAGCTACCAGATTTTCTGCCCCTTTCTTATCTCTGATCTCCAGGTCAAACTCTTGTAACAATAATATCCATCTTATAAGTCGCGGTTTGGCCTCTTTCTTGGTCAACAGGTACCGTAGTGCTGCATGATCAGAGAAAATAATAACTTTAGCACCTAGTAAATAAGACCTGAATTTTTCCAAAGCAAAGACAACCGCCAAAAGCTCCTTTTCAGTGGTTGAATAGTTCAATTGAGCTCCGTTCAAGGCCCGCGATGCGTAGTAGATAGCATGGGCCGCCTTTCCTATTCTCTGACCCAGCACCGCGCCCACTGCATAGTCGCTGGCGTCGCACATAATCTCAAACGGTAGGTTCCAGTCAGGGGGTTGGATAATAGGCGAGGAAGTCAATAGCTCCTTCAGTCTATCAAAGGCCCTCTTGCATGCTTCATCGAACTCGAAGGACACCTCTTTTTGTAACAGTTGGAACAATGGTGCTCCAATTTTCGAGAAGTCTTTAATGAATCTCCGGTAAAAACCTGCATGACCCAAGAAAGAACGCACTTCCCGCACACTCACGGGATAAGGTAAAGTAGATATTACATCTATTTTTGCCTTGTCAACCTCGATACCCCTAGACGACACTACATGACCCAAAACTATCCCGTGTTCGACCATAAAGTGACACTTTTCCCAATTAAGCACGAGATTAGCTTCTATACACCTAACCAAAATTAATTTCAGGTTATCTAGACAGTTGTCAAAACTCTCACCATACACACTGAAATCATCCATAAAAACTTCAATAATCTTCTCAACATACTCTGAAAAGATGCTTACCATGCAGCGTTGGAAGGTCGCAGGTGCATTGCACAATCCAAACGGCATCCTTCGATATGCGAATGTTCCAAATGGGCATGTAAAGGTGGTCTTCTCCTGGTCCTCGGGGGCGATAGCAATTTGGAAGTAACCTGAAAATCCATCCAAAAAACAATAGTAAGCTCGACAGGCTAATCGCTCTACCATTTGATCAATGAAAGGAAGAGGGAAGTGATCCTTTTTCGTGACGGCGTTGAGCTTCCTATAGTCGATACACTGCCGCCAGCCGGTGGGCTTTCGAACGGGTACGAGTTCACCCTCTTGGTTTGACTCCACCGTCACCCCTGCCTTCTTCGGGACTACCTGTACTGGACTCACCCAAGGACTGTCTGATATGGCAAATATGATTCCGACGTCCAGTAGTTTCAGGATCTCTTTCTTCACTACCTCCATCATGAGAGGGTTTAGTCTCCTCTGAGCCTGCCGCACGGGTCTAGCACCCTCCTCGAGTCGAATTCGGTGCATACATACGGCAGGGCTAATACCCTTTATATCGGCGATGGTCCATCCAATCGCTTGCTTATGTTCTCTCAAAACTCGAATTAGTTTGTCTTCTTGGACCTCCGATAAATTGGCAGAAATGATCACTGGAGTGTCTCCCCCTCACCCAAGTATGCGTACTTGAGGTGTTTCGGCAGGGGTTTCAACTCCAGGACAGGCGCCTGCACTACAGATGGAAGTAACCTTTGGTGAGGTTCGGGTGTGAAAATGGGCGCAAGACCATACCTTATCTTTGTGGTCGACAGTGACTGCAATGCCCCAATCATACATTTGAGCTCCTCACTCCACTCTATCTCAGAGGTCGTCTCTGACTCTAAGTGCCTAGTCAAGGCGACTTCTAGCTCATCCCTGCCTTCAATTTCAAAAACTTCCTGTACCGCAGGGTCAATAACATTTACAGAGAAAACAGAGCTAACCTTTGAATCTAAAGGATATTTCATGGTTTCAAAAATATTAAAGTGAAACAACCTCGCCATCAAATTCCATCGATAAGGTACCCTTATTAACATCAATTTTGGTTCGAGCTGTGCTCAAAAAGGGTCTACCTAACAATAAAGGTGAGGGATCATGGGAGTGTTCATCATCCATATCAAGCACATAGAAATCAGCAGGAAAAACCAATTCATTAATTTTCACTAAAACATCTTCAACCAACCCGTCAGGGTATGCATTGGTTCGGTCTGCTAATTGAATGATTATTCCTGTTTCTTTCAGAGGACCTAAGTTCAAGGAAGCATATATGGATTTGGGCATGACATTGATCGAAGCTCCTAGGTCTAACATGGCCTTCCCAATCAATGTATTACCTATCCTACAGGGAATAGTAAACATACCTGGGTCCCCGCACTTTGGTGGAAGTTTCCGCTGCAGAATTGCTGACACATTCTCCCCCACTATCACTCGTTCATCTCCTTTCAACCGCCTCCGGTTGACACACAAGTCTCTCAAAAATTTTGCGTATCTGGGCACTTGCTTAATCGCGTCCAGTAGGGGAATATTGATCTCGACCTTGCGAAAGATATCCAGGATCTCTTTCTCCTTGTCCTGCTTCTTCGGTTTCTCCAACCTGCTAGGAAAGGGAGGTGGACTAGTTCTAACTGTAATAATTTGGCCCGGGATTACCTTTGGATCCTTTGGCGTCTCTGCCCTCATCTTCCAATTCTTTCTCAATTTGTTCCTCGTCCTTGTCTTTAGGAATAACCGGTTCGGGTCCTTGGACTTCCTTCCCACTCCTCAGGGTCATCGCACTTACGTTCTTCGGGTTCACTTCAGGTTGGGATGGCAGCTTACCTTGGATTTGGGTCTCCAAACGGTTGATTGTTATGGCCATTTGATCCATCCGATTGTGCATTGATTGCATCTGGCTCATTTGATTCCTCATACTTTGTAGGTCAGAGTCCGTCTTTTGTTGATTAGCAATTAATTGTTTCATCATCTCCTCCAAAGATGGACTAGAGCTTGGCGGCGGAGGTGGTGGTGGGCGAGGCTGGTACTGCTGCTGGTACCCTTGTTGCCTATTTGGCACAAAGTTAGACTGCCTGTTCCCTCCATAACTGAGGTTGGGATGGTCCCTCCAACCGGGATTGTAGGTACTGGAATATGGGTCATAGGGCTTTCTTGGCGCGGGCGCGTGGCCAGCCATGTTCACATGCTCCGTATTTTCTTCTTGAGTCATTGGGCACATCTCCGCGGAATGACCCATACCAGTGCAAATCCCACACACCTTGGCTTGTGATGCATTTCCCACAGCCAGTTGTCGCACGAAGGATGTCAATTCAGAGATTTGTTGCTGAATGGAAGAGGTTTCTACCTCATTCACCCTGCGTATCGGGACATCCTCCCTCGTGCCAAACTGCTTGCGAATTTTCAGCCATTCCCTCAATTAGCTCCCATGCTGCTCGAGGGGTCTTGTTCACCAATGCCCCACCACTTGCAGCATCAATAATGCTCCTGTCTCTGAACAGTAGCCCCTCGTAAAAATATTGTATGAGCAACTGCTCACTTATTTGGTGCTGGGGGCACTTGATGCACAACTTCTTGAATCGCTCCCAGTAGTCATAGAGTGACTCCCCTGAGTGCTGCTTGATACCACAGATCTCCTTTCTTAGACTCGCGGCTCGAGACGCGGGAAAATATTTGTCTAGAAACTTTTTCTTCAACTGGTCCCAGGTGGTGATACTGCCTGGTGGCAGGTAGTACAGCCAATCCTTTGCAGAGTCCTTCAAGGAGAAGGGGAATGCCCTCATTTTTATTTGTTCTTCTGTGATGCCTGGGGGCTTCATACTGTTGCACACGACATCAAATTCCTGCAGGTGTTTATAGGGCTCCTCACCTGGTAAACCATGGAAAGAAGGTAAAAGATGAATTAGCCCAGATTTCAATTCAAATGGAGTATTATCACTCAAACTAGGGAAAGTAATGCATAAAGGCTGCTGATCTAAATCCGGAGCAGCTAACTCCCTTAATGTGCGTGTATTAGCCATATTGACTTCTTCTTGCTCTGAGTCACTAGAAGTGTCACCAAACGAATCTGTTGGGTCAATTTCAGGCTCAAGTCTCTGAGATGCAGCACTTGAGTGCTCGTCTCTGAGTTGTCTGGTTTCTTTCCTTGTTCTGCGCGCAGTTTTCTCTACCTCAGGGTCGAAAATTAATTCACCTGTACGAGAAGAACGAGGCATACACTGGAAAAGTACCAGGAAAAAAAAATAAAAACAAAAAAAAGGAATTTAAAAAGAAACAAATAATTGACACCACTCCCCGGCAACGGCGCCAAAAATTGACAGGTGCCGAACCTGTGCAATAATAATAATATAGAACCTAACTACCACTAAAAGCAGTCAATAATTAATCCTAGGTACTGGAGCAGGGACTCTAGGTGTGCAATGGGTTACTTGATTCACCCTGTTCCCGAAGAGTTTGCTTAATCCGATATACCAGAATTAATTAGATGACAAAATTTACTAAATAGTAGACAGTGGCAAATAGGGTCGTCTCCTCAGGGACTGGGAATATTTGTCTCTTTAAGATTCCAATTGGTAAGGGGGAATTTTATCAGAATGAAACCAAAAACAATTAAGTAGTTCAACTAAAAATAAGTAATTAACTAGCACGAATAGTAGCAGGAATTAAATCAAGAATAAATAAATTCTAGCCAAGGATACAACTACTCAGACACAGTCCACTTACCCGATCATTGATGCAAGAGAGGCTCACTTAATTCATTAATAGGCTAG
This sequence comes from Coffea humblotiana, assembly GCA_023065735.1. Taxonomy (NCBI): domain Eukaryota; kingdom Viridiplantae; phylum Streptophyta; class Magnoliopsida; order Gentianales; family Rubiaceae; genus Coffea; species Coffea humblotiana. Next base: position 27,425,617 of record CM041210.1, read on the forward strand.
TTATAGTCGCCGAAGAACTCTAACGACCAATTTTTCCTTAATTTATTGATAACCAAGGTACGACCATTGATTACCCCTAACCAGAAAATACTCCTAGGTACGACCGTAGGAATTACTTTTCCAATTGCATTAAGGACTAGAAAAACCTAACCCCAATCAATAACACGCTACGAGGGTTATTTAAATTGGATTGCACGTTCCCCTAGTGTGTAAACACTCCAGTTGCCACTAATATTAATCAATCAAACAATTACGGATTTAATTGACTAATTTGGCAGGAGATTAATAAGTCGCACTGAACATCGGGCCCTTGACATTCAATTAACAAAATAACCCCATAGAAATTCAAACAGGCAACGTGCAAATATTAATAAATTAAGAAACGCATGAAAATTAATTCGATCTCACAGGTATTCGGGACTGCGTCGTCGCGTTGATCCCTGACTAGGTGCAAGGCTTAGCCACGCCGCATAAATGAATCTCCACGCAATTCAATTGACAGCAAAGTCATCACGTTTTTCATTAAAAAAGCAAGAGGTCAAGCCGTTTTCCAAAAGGGAAAAATATCGAACAGTTTGTGTGCATAAGCCAACGGGCAAAGCGTGCGTAACTAAAAGCTATCCCTAAAAACTATTCCTAAAGCTATATATTGGCCTCTGTACGTTTCCTCCTAAGAGTCCAAAAGTGATTCAAAATGACTCTTCCATGGTCCCCACCGAAATTGACCAAGAGGAGTACAAAGAAAGTAGCCTGCCGAATTGTTTCCCCTTTTTTAGTTTCCTTATGCTCATAAGACTCCTAGTCAGCAGCTCTTCTAATCAGCCAAAGGAAATTGCAATCCGTCTGTAGCATCGTGTGGGCCAGGTGTGTGAAGCTTTATGGAGTCTCTCACGCATGGAGCCATTTTCTCAATATAATTTTCCCTTGTTAGCACTTTTCAGTTCCATTCCCTGAAATTGAGTCCAAATACCAAATATAAGTAAATATTAATAATTAAAGCAATATTTGGCAAGGGCAAAGGGGGAAATTAACAATAAAATTACTAACAAATAACACCCTATCAAGTTTTCTATTATTTTTGGCTTTTTAATTATTTTTATTAGGTTATTTAACAGTTTTAAACAATGTTTGATTTTGAAAAATAAAATAAAATTTTGGAGTCAAGAGTGTAGAACTCTTCATAAAAGTAATGCCAAAATCATCATTAAACTATGCATTGAGGGTAATTTTTATACTTAAAATTGTTAAAGAATCTAGTTTTCCGGTGTTTATGTAATTTTTAACAATAATCAGTAAGGTTAGAGTATTTGCACTTTTTTGGAGTGCCAATGTCATGATTCGTTTTTTTTTTTTTTATGTAATAACAATCAGCCATGTGAGCTGATGCTTGCAACTCAGCCACCCTATTTGTGCAACAACACGAATTTAGCGTGGTTCCACTTTCTTGGTACAAAGTACTGATTAGAAATTGACAAATTGAACAAGCATTAGCATGAAATTGACAAATTAAAACCTTTAGTGGCGCTCAGATTCCATCATGATATTGCATATTTCACGTACTTTTCTTCCTGTTTTCATATCATTTTATAAGGATAACTTCAAAAGCCTACCTCCCCTAAAGTGTTTGCTAATTTCGCTCAGGTGTCCTCAATCCTTACAAATTACAATAACCTCCTTTGTTTTATTGAGATGACTTAATTATCCTTCAACTAATAGTTAATTTATAAAGGGACATGTCCAACCTAAAAAAAAGAAAGAAAAAATACCTCTTCTAATCCTTATCTTCTGTCTCTCCCCCCTTTCCTACCTCTTTTCTCTCTCCTCTCATAATCAACTCTTTTTCCCAGGATCCACTAAACACTGGCTCTCACTATAAAGGGGCATCTCTAGTGTTCATTCTTATTTTTCCCTCTTTCTTATTACTATAATTTTGAACCTTATCTGTTTTTTCAATACTAGTCTTCATTTTTTTTTATATAGATTTCAAAAATTGAAGTTGCCAAATTGAAAGACGAAGAGAGCATACTTAATTATCAAACTAGATGAAAATGAAGATGGTGACAATGAACTAGATGAAAATGAAGATGGTGACAATGAAGAGTTTAAAAAATGGGATTGTGGAAATGAAAACTTTAGAGTAAGCATGTGCAACTTCACGACTTTCATTGTTTTTCTCTATTATTATACTGATTCCATTGTCTTGATACTAAAAGCATTGCTTAGTAGTTGAGAATTGAATAAGTATTGCCTTGAAATGATCCATCCCTTGTTAATACCTCTATCAGGGCTAAGATTCCTATTCTACTAGTTTACGTACTTTTCTTCTTCCATTCTCAATATTTTACATATATACGTTACTTTTGTGTATAACAAATAACTATCAGCCACGTCAATTGAATCATTGATATATTGAATGGCAGCCGCCCATTCCCACCGGATTTCATCATTAGAAACCGAAACAAAGAGTAGGAACTAATGCCTAGTTTGAGCAGGATAGAAAACAAAAGAAAAGAAGGTATAGGCTAGAAAAGAAAAGAAGCAAAGAGAAAGGATGGAATACTCTTTTCTCATTGTTCGGGAGTAGTGGTAGAGAAGGAGAGATAAAATATTATTAATATATGTATTTTGTGCATTTATCCTCAAGTCTAAGGGTTTGTTTGATTGGACTGAAAATATTTTCCGGAAGATATTTTCTGGAATTTCCAATGTTTGGTTGCACAAGTGCATGGGAAAATCTTTTCTGCCGGAAAGCATTTTACACCAACCGGTGTAAAACAACTTCCCTTCTCGCTCTACTGAAGTTATTTTCCTCACGTTCTGTCACTTCATCTAAAGAAAGGATAATGGCATGTCCACTACCCTTCAAAGGCCATAATTGAGAACTCAAATCTGTCACACAGTCTTTACCGATATGATTCCTTGGTGATCGCATTGGTATTTTTCCATAGCAACCTCTCTCTAAACACCCAAATTCTTGCTTTGTCAATCAAGGGCGACTTTTACATCTTACAAGCAACTTCTGAATTTCATTACCTATCTGATCATGATTTTGATATTGGAGTATAGATCTTTGAGAAAAGATCTTTCTTTATTGATGAACTAACCTGATGAATCTTAATTTCTACAATACCATTTGCCAGCAATTGGTATTTTTGAAAAACTTCTTGTTGTTTCATAAGACTTCCCCATTGATGATAATTTCCTTTTGCCGTGGGGATGCGGTAGGGATGGTGTTGGGACTGGCAAGGAGGAAGTGGTGGCAATGGTGGTACTGAGAGGAGTTTTTTGCAGCTGTGGTGACAAGGGGGAAAAGAACGTGGATGGTAGGCAGCTTTGCTGGTGGTAGGCATGACGAAGCAAAATGTATGTTAGGATGCAAGGTGCTGCTGTGGGTTGGATATTCGAGATCTAATGGGCTTAAATTTCTAGAAGGCCAAACTAGTCAACCAAACACCGGAAAATGAATAGGAAAGCATTTATTTTCTTTGGAAAATATTTTCCAGGGAAAACATCTTACACCCAATCAAACAGACCCTAAATGTATGGAGTTTCTTGTCCTCTAACTCAAAGAAATTTATACATAAGATTGGGTTGTGCGAAAAGAACAGAAGAGAAGCAAAAGTTGTTAAGGAGTTTTAAGTGGAGAGGAAAGAAAGAAAATAGAGAGAAATGAGAGGATAAAAAGTTATGAAAATTTTCTCTCCACAAGTGGAGACAAATAGAAGGAAAATGAACTTATTACACTAAAAAGATTTGAATTGTCCGTATTATAAAAAGGGCAAATTACATTTTACTCCCCTATAGTTTAGTGCTTTTTTACATAACCCCCCTATGGTTTCAAAAGCTATACATAACCCCCTCATGGTTTTGATTAAAGTGTCAAAGTAACGAAAATAGTCATTCGTAACGGAACTTTTGAAAATGTCAAAATTACCCTTATAAATACATGACACACTAACCCCCGTATGATTTTTATGTTTTACCATATAACCCCCTTATGGTTTAATATTTACCATATAACCCCTTTATGATTTTCAAAATATATACATAATCCCCTTGGCTAATAAATAATTTTTAACTTTACATAAGGGTATTTTTGACATTTTAGATGACTCCGTTACGAATAATCATTTCCGTCACTTTGACACTTTAATCCAAACTATAAGGGGTTATGTATAGTTTTTAAAACCATAGGGGGGTTATGTAAAAAAAAAACTAAACCACATGAGGGTAAATTGGAGTTTGCCCTATAAAAATAGCTTCAATGATTTTCAATTTGAGGGTGAATAAGTAAAATAAAACATCAATTAGCTTTTCCTCCTATGACCTTTTCTCTTTTTTTGAGCAACCTCCTCCTCCTCCTCCTCCTATGACCTCATAGAAAGATAGTATTATCCTCTCTTTTCTCTTCTTTCTTTCTTAACCTAAATTTTATCTTCTCTCCTAAATTCCCAAACTAGGCCTAAGCCTTAATTTTGGAACACGTGCAACCAGCAAAATTACATCGTTTACTGTACTATTATATTTGATTCCTCATCTTGATGTTAAGCATTGATTAAAAGGTGAATATCTTATGCTGATCTTCTAAGGCGGAGTGAAAACTAGAAATCAATTACTAATTTACTATAATTTATCTGTTAAGTTAGCACATATGATCAAGTTCAAAACGATTTGACAATCATTTCATACCTTAGTATACAATTCTGGATATTATATAAGATAAATTAGACTAACGTCCCTTATAATTTTTACAAAAGTTGGGAAACTTTCCTCTTGATATCAAAATAATAGAAACCTCCCATCATACTTGTTATATAATATCAAAAAGTTTCCCTACTCTTAATTAAATGAAGAAAATGAACTATTTTTGTCATGAATTTAGTTCTGTGTCAGCATAATGCCTTTACAATGACATCGGTAAATATTTCAAAAGAAACATTAAGACAATAGGGTGAAGCTAGTTTTTCTTTTCTTCAAAATCTTTGGTTGCAAAAATTTGATGACACCTAATTATGTGTATAGCCATAAAAGTTGGCCCTCCATCATTTTATTTTATTTTTTTCAAATTAAGTGCTTGTATTTCTGAAAGTAAATATTGCACCCCATTTGCAATTTGAAAAATAAAAATTTAAAGGAAAAGTGAAAGTTGATTTTTTTGGGGTTTTTAAGAAGTAAAATGAAGGGAAAAAGTAAAAACAAACATAGTTGTACAATGGAACTTTTGAGAAAAATGAATTTTTTGGCCCATTAAAAGTTAAGGAAAAATGTTTTGTCAAATTGAGAAATCGTCACTTGATATTGAGTTTTAAGTGCATCAAGTCACTCAAATTATCAATGAAAAAGTAGTTTTATTTAAAAATCAAAGTAAAAACCCTTTGCCTAAACAATTTTTGGTCTTTTGAATACTAGATAAAATGAGTTTGGGAGTGGGGAGAGGGGTTAGGTTGGATAGTAAAGTGGAAGAGAATTTAAGTTGGAGGTTCTAAATTCAAAGCATCTCACTTGAAAAAAGAAGAGAGAGAGAGAGTTTGGGAGCTCACTTGTGAAGGAGGAAGGTCAAGTTGTCAACTTCAAGCACCTTGCTACACCCAAATAAACCCGATGCTAGTTTAATTTCATTTATAGTTTTAGGGCCAATGGTGAGTCTATTGAAGCTAAACAAGTAACCCCAAATAAATAAATAAACGTAGTTAACTCAAGCTTTTCATTGGAAAAGTTATGGAATAACGCGCTCTCACATATGATCATATTTCACCAAAAAAATAAGAAAAAGGAATTAAAAAGTTTCAAAAGATCCTATGTCCTATCTTCTGGCTCACATAGTACTAAGTGAGTAATTAATGAAAGAAAAAGAATTATAGAATTACATAGGCCTAACTCCCTTTGGGCTCACATAAATACAAAGAGAAATGCTGAGGAGGTCTTGATTTAGTTATTAATTAAAATTGACACATTGGGAATTAGAGATTTTGAGTTCAAATTTTCCTATCCCTTCCCCATTTCTTAAATCCCATCATTCTTCTTACTTTTTGTTAAAAGAAAAAAAAGTACAAAGAGACATAAAACAAATGACTAAGTTAGTCGTACAGACCTAACTGAAAACATTTTAAACAAAATGTGGGGGTCAAACTGAAAATGACAGAAAGTTAGTGTCACAATTTAAAAAAATAAACTAGAGGTACTGAGATGCAATTTCAGAAAATCTACCATCTTCTTCCTCCGGAGTCCGGACACAATGCTATTTGACTATATAGCTTTCTTCTTTTATTGACTATATACCTCCAGCCAGTCAAAAAGACAAAAAAAAAAAAAAAAAAAAAGATAAAATTGAAAATAAGACAGATAACGGGAAAAATTAACGTTGCCAAAAAAAAAGGGGGAAATTAACGAATAATCATTATTTCATGTACATAGTCCTAAGAAGATATCTTACAGTGGTGGTGGCGTTGATTTCCAGTAACGGGAACAGCAGCTCCTGACCCTTGCTCGTTTTTCACTCTGCTTTCCCTCTTCTTTTCTGCGTCTTAATGCCTGTGTTTATGTATTTCCTCTGCGCGAGTAACAGAGAAGACAGAAAGGGGATTTGAGAAAGAAATTATCAAGCTCTAAATGAGACCACAAACCAACCAAATGTATTCATCATAGACATCGATGGTACCACCGCCCAGTACATAATATGAAGGACGTGAATAAGAAAGGTGAAAGGTTAAATAGTAAAATCAAAATCACTCTATAAATGGTAGCTAGATGAGCTTACACTCCAACTCTCCAACCTGGCTTTCATCCAATAAAACCATAAAAAAAAAAGGAACCAAAAGGGAGGTTTCAGCTAAACTCAGAGGGTAACTTACCAAGGTAGTATGAGACATAATCAGAAAAATTGGACAAATTAAATATCAAAAACGAAATAAAGCATCTGGCTTCCTGCAACCATTTAGCACATACGCAACCTTGCAGTAAATTCATTCGTCGAACAACATAATCCAGTATCACTTACGTGACAATCCAAGTTCCCAAATTCAGATGGTTCTTGTATCTCAGCTCATCAACTGCAGCGGCAACAGATGCAATGTTCCACGGGCTACAAGAGAGCAAAGTTTTAGGTTAGGAGCTCTATTTCCTGCTGCCGGTGCAACAAATACTCCAGCTTTAATCGCTGAAAGAAGTGTAGCGTCAAAAGTGTTTAAGAAGGTAGTCTTTGTGGTTGCTGGGGGTACTGTTTGGCTCCACTGAGAGATTTAGGAAGCCAACACCGTTGACATTGCACGGCCTGTGAAAAGAATCTCTGAGAAGATTCACATATGCAAGGTGGATATGGTTGATATCGATTGACTTCACAATCTCACGATGGTCACAAAGAAGAACAGGCCAGCAGACCAGAATTCTCATAAATGAGCTCTTTAAGGATGCAGAAGCCGTTTTAGAACAACGCCTTTTACCTACTGCAGAGTTGTATATAGTTGCATACCTTGTGTATTCAGCCGAGAATGAAGGAAATAATTGATGACTAATTATTCGGATGATTTTTTATATTTGTGTAACCATCAGCCTCGTGAGCTGATGTTTGCAACTCAACCACCCACTTTGGATTTTATTGTTTGAAATGGAAGCCATGACTTTTGACTAAGCATGCGGAGCAAGATAACTCTCATTATTTTACTTTAGTACGTATTATACTGAGGATCCAAAGCATTGAATACAAGCTGAGAATTGAAGAACTATTAGTATGAAATCACCCTTCCCTGATTTAGACCTTTAGATAGTGTTTGTTTGTTATGAAAAGGGAAAGGATATTGAAGGACTTTCCTGTAAGTTTTGAACGTTTGTCAGAAAACTTAGGGACTCACCACATAAAATTTTCTCGTAACCGCTCATTTTCCTATAAAATATTTCCTATTGTAATTGATAGGAAAGTGAGTCACAAGAAAGTTTCAATTAATTAGATTTCTTTTACAACTTCGTCCTTCTAAACTTTTTCCTCTATTCTAAGCTTCTACCTAAATTAGAATATCTTAGAATTTACAATTGAAACAACCGCCTTGTAGTTAGACATTTATTCTTATTTTAACAATTAATGATTCCAGTAATTTATTGAATTTATATGAAAATAGCATTTTTCTTCTTTTACATTTATGCTCCTTTATTATGTCCATATATTTTTGAAATAACTTACACACACACACATATATTTATAAACTTATTATTAAAGAATGTGATTAATTTTCAAGTAAACAACTCTTCTAATATGCAATGCAAAATGTTATAATTATTACATGCTTTTACATATATTAAATACCAAAAATGAATAAGTACAATATTGAATATTTTCTATTAACGAATACTGTAGCTAATTTTTCCCTGGAAAGCTAAACAAACACAAGAATTTGTATTTTTTTTTTCATCATTTTCTTTTTAACCAGACACACATGGAAAAGGTAATTTCCTTTTTCTTTATCTCACTTTATTTCGTTTTTTCCATGACACACTCTCTTACACTTTCCTGTCAAACAAGCAGAGTCGGTCAGCTAAGACTCCAATATAACCTGCATACTTTTCGTACTTTTCTTCTTTCCTTTTGATCATTTTTATAGGAATAAAAAGTTAGTGGGAACCATTCATATGTGACGTCTTCTAGTACCTGCCTTCAATTATTGACCTTTGAGATTTATAATCCATATGTAGTTTAAGCTTTAAAGAATATTAGGGGCATTCCTAAGCAACTACATGTCTTCTTGGCTCTATGCTGTTGGGTTTGGCCACCCAAGCAAGAACGTAGAATTGGACAAGGATAAATCGAAAGTATGTTACAAGAAGATCACCCATTTTACAAATACTCCATCCAAGACTGGTCAAGTTGGACAAACATTGGAGGAATGGATTGCGCGATTCAGGAGAAATAGTGCGAGTAAGAGTTTGGATTTCGAATCTTCTCATTTACAATAAAAAAAAAAGTTGAACAAATATTAGGAAAAAGTTCAACATTTACCGAGTTGTGCCTACAGATGAGTTTGTACATACTTTAGTTGGACGTCTCTATAATATTAAATTCAATATTTTCTAACTTCAAATTATTGCATGCCATTGAATTTTCTTATTTTTTTCCTTTTATAAGCATTTTAATTTGTTAATTAGGCCTACAAAAATCAAGAGATTAACATTGAATGTGGTAGGAACAAATTTACAATCATTGTATTTAGAAATAAATTAACTCAGAAGCGAGAATGGATCAGATGATTTCAGAGAAGTAAGTGTAAATGAAAGGTTTCGAGTTCAAACCCTCCCACGTGCACTAAGAAAAGTAACTTGGGCAAAATTTTATCTTTTAGCTTTCGCAAAAATAGGGAGAGCACTTGTAACCGTAAAAAAACCAACATATATAATTGCTTGATTAAATATATTTTTTAATCTTCTTTAAAAAATCAATAATCTTTTATCTATTCTGTTTGTCGGTAAGTGAAATATGTTCAGAATTGTGTCTAAAGAGGAATCAATGCCTCACTAGACTAGATAAAATAACCCCGAAAGTCTTCTTGTCATTTTTGTACATATATTTACTTTAGATTGAGGATACGGGACAAGTTAAATATTTGTCTTATTCTAGAACTTTTAATCCAAAGCAAATCAGGCACGTAGACTGCAGATTTACCCATTTTCACCGAGGTAGTTTAGAAGATCAAGGATTGTTTGGCCTCCAAATCAACAAGTTTCATTGTTTGGCAATTTTATTTTTGTTGTACATTTTAGTCAAACAGGTAATATTAATTAGATTGACTTTTGTATCAAAAAATTAAAATACTCTTAGTTTCAAAGAACAATAGAGTAACAGGTGTCTCTTATTTTGAATGTTAGATCTAATATTAAAAAAGAGGTATTAAGGAAAGTATGAACAAAAACTAATTATTTTAATTATATTAATTAAATTTTTTAATCTGCGTGAAAAAGAAAACAGGGCTATGTTTATGGGACCAAGGAGTGTTAATTTTGGCCTGATTTTGGCACTTAAACCCTGAAATTCAAACAGCAGCTGCTCAGAACTTGGTTTTGGCTACAAGTTTTTAAGGACAAAAACAGTTGGTCAACTAGTAACTTCTTGGTTTTATTGTGACACGAAGTTTAAAAAAAATTCAAGTTTGAATGCACTGCTCTTTTTATTTTTTTATATTAATTCATAGGTGTCCGCATCTATTTTCGAACCGCATCAGGCTCTTGCAGGGAAAAACTCTTCCGATGTTATTTTTTCATTCCCATGAATTTCGATGCCTCGTGATTAAGGGACATAAGCACTTCCACTTACACCAACATCCATTAAATGATGCACTATCTGTCCTTGGGTTTTGTAGTCTTACTCATGCTTTATAAAAACAACGCCTGGCCCAATCAAGCCCCAAAAAAAAAAATAAAAGATAATAGTACTAGTCTGCTATGTGCTTTTTCTCTAGACACATTTGTGAATTGTGCCCACATAAAAATGTCGTAATTTATTGATGGCCCCGCGTGAATAGCACACCATCGCTAAACATGTCGACAAAAAACGACAACCTCACATTAAAATCCTATCATCATACCTTGATCATGTCCTGTCCTGTCTGAGCATATCTTCTTTCAAAGACAGTAACTGCTCAGAACTTGGCTTTTTAAGGACAAAAACAATTGCTCAACTAGTAACTCTTGGTTTTATTGCAGCACGAAGTATAAAAAAAATTCAAGTTTCGATGCACGATTCTTTACTTGGGCTTTTGTAGTCTTACTCATGCTTTATGAAAAACAACGCCTGGCCCCAATCAAGACCCAAAAAATAAATCAATAAGCTAATAGTACCCACATAAAATGTCGTAATTTATTAATGGCCCCCGTGAATAGCACACCAATCGCAAAATACTCTTCAGTGAAGCTAATCATGTCGACAAAAAACGACACCTCACATTGAAATCCTATCATCATACCTTGATTTGCTAAACGATGAAACTAACATGTCTGAACATCGCTTCTTTCAGAGACAGTAAGGCTGCGTTTCTATGCCTAATGCTTGGAAGATGGATGTGTTCCGCTAATTAATATATATATATATAATATATATAAAATTCAGACACACAATATAACGCTTATTATGATATTATATGTAAAATAAAAAAATAATTAAAAATTACGTTCAGTTAAATAATTTTTGAAAATTTATTTTATAAACCATGCTAACCGAATGGACCGTGACTTGATTTTGGAGATTACAACTCACAATGCAGTACATAGAAATGGGAAGCTTAATTGTACTTCTTAAGGTATGCTTATCTTACTCCTTTTTAAGGTATAGAATATAAACAAAAAAATTTCAAAATTGTCTGCAATTTTAAAAGATCAATTGTGAATCATTTATCACGAGTAAAAGTATTGAAATTCAAAATGAGTTAGATGTCAATTATCTATTTTGGTGATATTACGTGCATTCAAACTTGAGAAAATTTGAGATTAGCATTTTGATTTTCATTTCGTCCAAACTTCAAAAGAACAAAAGCAACCCAAACGTCAATCTTTGATCACTTCAATAAATTTCTGCTTATAGACAAACCAGTTGTCACCCCGGGGCATCTCCTTCAGTTTTTACCTTTTCTTCAGTTTAAGTGAAAATATGTTATCAGCTTATAAAGGCACTAATGTAGCTAAAAGAAAATAAGTATTTTATAAAAAAATAAAAATATAAAGAGAGATGTCAAGGAAGCCTTAGTCTAGCAATTAAAATTAAGGCCTTGGATTCTAATCCCTACCCCCTCCCCATTTCTTAAATCCCACCCCATCCTTATTAGGAAATTTTTTGGGTAAAAAAAAAGGTACAAAGAGAGATAAAACAAATGACTAATTGAAAGTAATTGACACTTAGCACAATAAATTAAGAGATGATCAGGCTAACAATCTACTAAGTTAGTCCTAAAGACCTAACTGGAAACATTTAAAACAAATTGTGGGGTCAAACTAAAAATGACAGAAAGTTAGTGGCACAATTTCAAAATAAAAGAAACTAGAGGGACTGAGATGTAATTTTAGAACTGTGTTTTCCAGTCCCTAGTTTGGTCATACTCAAGAGTTTTAGCCATACTAATCATCACTGTCCACATGTGATCCTGAGTGCGTCACTTTTCAGGTGATTCAGTATCAATTTCTATATTTATGTAAAATGTCCTATCATCGTAAAAATAGCCTGCAGAACCATCCAACTCTCCAACTCCCCACCCTGGCTTTCACCCAATAAAACGATAAAAAAAAAAAAAGGAACCAAAGGGATGTTTCTTCGAGCTAAAGAGAGTTTAAACTTGTGCAGGTAGTTTGAAACAAAATCAGCAGAATTGGACAAAAATATCAAAAAGCAAATAAAGCATCTGGCTTTATGCAACCAATTAGCACATACGCATGTTTCTAGTAAATTCGTCAAACAACATAATCCAGTATTACTTAAGTGACAAATCCAAGTCCAGCTAAGATTTTTCTATTTCCCAAAGTCAAATGGTTCTTGTGCCTCCGGTCATCAACTGCAGCGGCAACAGATGCAATCCGTGGGCTATAAGAGAACAAGGTGTTAGGAAAAGGACCTCCACTTCCTGCTGCCTGTGCAACAAATACTCCACCTTTAACCGCTGAAAGAAGTGTAGCGTCAAAAGGGTTCTAGAAGGCGGTCTTTGTGGTTATGAGAGATTGAGGATGTCCACGCCACCGTCCAAGGCCTATTAAAAGAAGGTAACTTGAATCAGAACCTCTAAGCCAATTGATAGGTGTGCAATAATAAAACCTACTCGAGAAAAATATAAATTTTGTATATAACGGTGAGTAGAGTTGAATCCATAGCAAATGGGGATAATTCGTTTCTTTTAGATCCCAAAGTAAGGGAGGGGGGGGGGGTTTTGGAAAATACAAAAATAACTAATTAACCAACTGATAAAATAACTAACTGAAATAAATAGGAATTAAATTAATAATAAATATGACTCTAGGTAAAGGTGCAACTTTCAGACATGGTCAATTCAACTGATCATCGATGCAAAGATAATTCAATTATTCATTAATAGATTGATTATAGCCATCAACAAACTTTGATAACCAACTTTTCCTTACTTTATTGATAGTCAAAATACTGCCGTTGACTATTTTCTAACCAAGAAACAACCCTAGGTACGACTATAGGATTTAATTCCTCAATTGCATCAAGAATTAGAAAAAATCCAACCCTAACTAATAAATATGCTACGAGGGTTTATTTAAATTAAATCATACGTTCTCCTAACGTATGTAAACGCTAGTCGCCAACTAGTATTAATCGATTAAAAAATTACGGATTCAATCAATTAATTTGACAATAGATTATTAGGTTAATTCAAATATCGGACCCTTAACATTCAAATAACACAACAATCATAAAAAGTTAAACCAAAAAACATACAAATACCAATGAATAAAAGAAATAAATAAAATTAATTCGATCTCACAAATGTTTGGAACCGAATTTTTTAAATTGACCTTCGACTAGAAAACAAGAATTTAGTTCTTCATTGTTGAGAAAATTCCCAACGCGATGCTATGAAAGAAAGCCCCCAACATGCAGCCAACCAAAACAAAGATAAAAGCCTAATCTAAGTGACTAGTCCCCTCACTATTGCCCTCCACCCTTCTCTACTAATACTAGTAGTTCTCTCCTGTATTCACTACCCGAAGAAAGGAAAAACAATAAAAATAGAATTCTACTTGAAAAGGAAAATTCCCAAGATAATGCTAATTGTTCCCTAATAAACATTTAATAAAAAAGTTGTAGTTTCCTAATTCTTCATCCAATACTTCATGTAGACTCCATCTTGAATTGGGAAACTTGCGCTTGACAATTAACTCTTAAGAAAATCACCCCGTTTTTAGCCCTTTTACTCCAACCCCCTACAATTAACATAAAACACCAAATATAAGTAGAATCTAACAATTAAAATAATATTTGGCAAGAATACAGGGGAAATTAATCATATATTTAATAACAAATTTTGACCTATCAATTTCCTCCACATCTAGACCATGTTTGTCCTCAACATGAGAAACAACAAATGAAACAATCAAATTCAAACAATGGCTATCACATGTCAAGTATTAGTGGCAATTTTCAAGAAATATCTCTCCAGTTAGCTTTCAAGATCAAGGACTTTTCCAATTTATGACTAACAAACCCAAGAATATAAAATATTCAAACCTGCATTTTTTTAGCAAATGGTTCGACTATTAATTAAAATCTCAACATTAAAACTCATAGATCAGCAGGCTAATGTAACCATCCACAATCTCGTACATTTTTTCATTTTTTTTTGTTTTTCACTCTTAGAACAACCCTCTCTTCTTTTTTTTTTTTTTAAGGAAAATGTTTAATCTTAGCCATTCAAACATTTTGATGTGAATTCCGACATTTACCAATGGAAGAAGCCCGATTACTCAACTCTCATCGCTTAAAAATCACGTAATCATAGTTATTATCGCTTTTGATGCGCGAAAGTCAACACTTGTAGTGAAGATCTCTGGTTACTAGGGTAACGATACTAGTGGAATATAGCCTAATACTATTCATAAATAACCACCAAATTAAGATTAAAAATCACACAAACCCGCTTCATTCTTCAACATGGAGAACTAAGATTAATAATTGAACCAATTTGCACAAAAAATGCTAGACAAATATTTACATTATTTAGACAAGTTAACTAAAAAGTGTAAAAGTCACAAAATCTCAAATATTCACCAAAGAAATACCGTTAGACTTAACCATGTCATACTTAACATCTTAGATTATAAAATCTTAGCAATAGCAAATTTTGAAACATCTAAACCATCGTGTTTATTAGGAACAACCACAAATATGCACAAGACAGGCAAAAAATGGATAAAATTCGAAAAAAAATTGAACAAAAAAAATTTCAACAAAAATGCCTATATTTGTAATTTTCTTAATATACTATCATATGCTATCACCCCACACCTAAATCATACATTGCCTTCAATGTAAGAAATAAAGAATAGAATACGAAGTAAAAGGGACAACGAAACTTACTTGATAATTGAGGAAGGTCGTGGACAGCTACGGGTAGAAAGGGCAGCGTGAAGTGACAATGAACGGCCGGCAAGGAATGGATGGTGCTGGTGGTACTAGACGATGAACAGATGAGCAACTTTGGTTGGCGTTTAAGCAGGCGGGCAGTTGGTGGTGGTGGCCTATGAAAGAAATAGGGGAGAAAGAAAGAAAAAAGGAGAGAAAGGAAGAAAGATAGAAAAAAAAAGAGAAAGAAAAAAAAAGTAAAAGAAAGAAAGAAAAAGAAAAATAGAAATAGGAAGAGTTTTCAGTGAAATTTTTTTTATCCTTCCATAGGACACGACGTGGGTAGGTCATGATGTTAGGAACCCTTCTGACGATAAAATTGTTGAATTAAAAGTTACCACGTGACCTATTGATGTGGGCGCGTCATGTTTGTCCAAACGCTTCTGACGATGAATTGAAAGATTAGCACATTACCACGTGCCCTCTGACACGCGGCACGTCATGTTGGTGTAAACATTTCTGATGGTGGAGTGTATTTATATATTACCACGTGCCCTCTTGACGTGGGCATGTCATGTTGCGGAAAAAGTCTTCTAAGAAAAAAAAATCAAAAACGAAAATTAAACACATCATATTTAAAAATTTAAGATAAATAAAATGAAACTAATAATAAAAATAAACTAAAAATTGAATTGGGTTGTCTCCTAATAAGCACCTTTTTTTTAATATTTTTGGTTAGACCATTGTCACGTTTGTTCAGAGAGGATAAAATCTTATAGCTCGTTTCAGTTCTTCATCCTTTATATAATCCTGATAGCCCTCGTAAATAGAGTAATTCTTGAGCACACGAGCTATGGTCTTCTATGGACTAGTAGATGATGTAAAACAAGTCAACAATTAATCTTAATTTCTCCATCACGTGCACTTACTGGTTCAAGATATTTTGCCATCGCCATTCTTAACTTATTCCTATCATGAAACTCAAATCTTCTGGTATAATAAAGTCAATCTTGCTAACAGGAATTAAACAATAAGAGTCAGGAGAATGTTGATTAAGGAATGAAGGTGACAGAGAATGTTGATTAAGGAATAGAGGAGATGTCACAGAATTTGGAGATTGTTCACTGGATTCATTCACTTGAACGATTTGATGTTGTAGTCTCATTTCTTGCACTTCAATTCCCTTTTCAACTACATCTGTAGATCCTTCTTCTTGAGACTCTTGCAACTCCATGTCACTGTCAGGATAATTGTATTCTCATCTTCCTTAAGATCGATGATGGTCTGTGAGGGTAATTCTTCATAAATTGGAAAAATCAGTTTGCTCATTATAGATGCCAATTCACGCCTTCCATCTTCCATCCTTCTATTTATCCTTTGTGTCTCCTGTTGAAAATAATTTATCATTTGTTCAAGAGACATATCTGATGTAAATGATGGTTCTTGACGCATTCCATCCTCCGTCTCTCCACTTCTCATTTTTGCCTCCTGTTCAAATCGATATATATTAGTAGTTAGTAATTTCATTATTTCTTCAAGAGATATACCTAACATGGATGATGATTTTTGAGACTCTTGTTATTGAAGACCCATTGTCTCCTGCTGAAATCGATGTGTATTAGCAATTACTAATTCTATTATTTCTTTAAGGAACATATCTGATATGGATGATGGTTGTTGCTGTTGATATTGATGTTGAAAACTTGTTGATCCTTTTGTATAATTCAAGTTAGAATTATTCCATCATCATTGATCATACCCATTTGAATAAGGGTCACGCCATGTATGAGATTAGGGTGAAAAATCTCCAAATTTATTGATTGAAGCATTCAGGTAATCTTGAAATTCAAGGCACATATCGGTTGAATGATCCGTGATATAACAAATTTCATAGGTTGTAGCAGCCATTTTTTCTATAAGAAAATTAGCGAATCTGAATATTGATCATCAGAAAAAGCACAAGCTCATTACCTTTCATAGGAATAAAATCCAGTCTATCATTACCTTTCATAGGAATAAAATCTAGTCTATCACTAAAATATTGAATGTTAGCAGCCATAAACTAGGGAACAAATGATAATAAGAGGAAAATAAAAAAAATAAAATGAACTTAAAAAGAAACAAATTAATCAGACATCAATCCCCAACGGCGCCAAAAATTAACAAATGTTGAGCCTGTACAATAATAAAAAACCTACTCGAGAAAAATATAAATTTTGTATATAATAGTGAGTAGGGTCGAATCCACAGGAACTGGAGATAATTCGTTTCTTCTAGAGCCCAGAGTAAGGGGGGTTTTTGGAAAATACAAAAATAACAAATTAACCAACTGATAAAATAACTAACGGAAATAAATAGGAATTAAATTAATAATAAATACGACTCTCGGTAAAAGTTTAACTAGCCATCAACAAACTCTGATAACCAACTTTTCCTTACTTTATTGATAGCCAAGGTACGACCGTTGATTATTTCTCTAACCAAGAAACAACTCTAAGTACGACCGTAGAATTTAATTCTTCAATTGCATTAAGAATTAGAAAAATCTAACCCTAACTAACAAACACGTTACAAGTGTTTATTTAAATTAGATCATACGTTCCCCTAACGTGGGTAAACGCTAGTCACCACTGGCATTAATCGATTAAACAATTACGGATTCAATCAATTAATCTGACAGTAAATTATTAGATTAATTCGAATATCGGGCCTTTAACATTCAAATAACACAATAATCATAAAAAGTTAAACTAGAAAACGTGCAAATACCAATGAATAAAGACAATAAATAAAATTAATTTGATCTCACAGATGTTTGGAACCGAATATTCAAATTGACCTTCGACTAGAAAACGATTATTTAGTTCTTTATTGTTGAGAAAATTCCCAACGCGATGCTATGAAAGAAAGCCGCCAACATGCGGCCAACCAAAACAAAGATAAAAAGCTAATCTAAGTGACTAGTTCCCTCACTATTGCCTCCACCCTTTTTTTTACTAATACTAGTAGTTCTTTCTTGTATTCACTACCCGAAGAAGGAATAACAATAAAAATAGAATTCTACTTGAAAAAGAAAAACTCCCAAGATAATGCTAATTGTTCCCTAATAAAACATCTAATAAAAAGTGGCAGTTTCCTAATTTTCATCCAATACTTCACGTAGACTCCATCTTGAATTGGGGAACTTGCGCTTGACAATCAACTCTTAAGAAAATCACCCCCTTTTTAGCAGCTTTACTCCAACGCCCTACAATTAATATAAAACACCAAATATAAGTAGAATCCGATAGTTAAAACAATATTTGGCAAGAATATAGGGGAAGTTAATCATATATTTAATAACAAATTTTGACCTGTCACCAATTCACATATGCAAGTTGGATATGCTTGATATTGATTGACTTCACAATCTCGCGATAATTACAAAGAAGAAGTAAACCAGAATTCCCATATATGAGCTCTTTAAGGATGCAGAAGTCGTCTTACAACAATGCCTTTGACCTACTGCAGAGTTGTATATACTTTCCTATCTTGTATATTCAGCCGAGAATGAAGGAAATAAATTTACGACTAATCATTCAGATGGTATATTTTTTTTAATGCGACTATCAGCCATGTAAACTGATCTTCGCAACTCAACCACCCTCTTTGGATTTCTTAGGTTAGAAATGGAATACGGAAATGGAAGCATGTGCAAGAATACGACTTTCATTGTTTTAGGTAGTGTTAAATTGCTTCCACCGTCTATATAGTTGAAAACAAGCATTGATTAGCTGTTGAGAACTGAACCAGTATTAGCATGAACTGAACTGTCAGCCATGTGAACTGATGTTTGCTACTCAGCCACCGTCCTTGGATTTTTTATTTGAAATGGAAACCAAGACCTGAGACCAGACCAAGCACGTGCAGCAGCACGACTTTCATTATTTTACTCGACTTCGTATTATACAGAGGATCCAAAGCATTGATTAGCACCTGAGAACTGAACAATTGAAATAAGTCTTCCTTGGTTAAAACCTTCAGTGGGGCTAAGATTCCAATATAAACTACCTATTTTACGTAACCATCAGCCATGTGAACTGATGTTTGCAACTACGGGTGTTCACACTTCAGAAAAAACCGAGTAACGGGCTGATCCAATTTAGATCGAAAACTAGTATCAGTAAAATGGAATTCGAGAAAACCGATTAAGATCCAATTTCAAATTTTGGTAAAATAGTTTTGGAATGCATATTGAAATTCGATTTTCAAATTCCAGATTATCAATTGAATTACCAAATTTCATATTTTTATTAAATATTTTATATATTTCATACCCACTAATATATCACATTACATATCAATGTATTATTAGTCAAGAATGCTATAAATTATAATTTATGCTTGTAAATAAAATGTGACCTTAAAGGCTTATTAATTACTAGATTAATAACTTTTATATTGTTAATTGCATATGAAATATACTTAACTAATCTATATTAGAAAACCAATCTTAAAACTTTGGCTGGTGATTGGATGTTCACATTGTTGAAAAAAATTGAAAAAAATTGAAAATTTTTTTTCCGAATTACTAATTACCGACCCATGAATACCCCTATTTGCAATTCAACCACTCTATTTGGATTTCACGATTTGAAATAATAACCAAGACTTGAGACCAGGCCAAGCATGTGCAACAACATGACTTTCACTATTTTACTCGAGTAAGTATTATAATGATGATCCAAAGCATTGATTAGCAGTTGAAAATTGAACAATTATTAGCATGAAATAAGCCTTCCCAATATAAACCTTTGCTGGGGCTAAGAACCCAATATAAACCACCTATTTTACGAACTTTTCTATCACATCATATAGTGACACTTTCATAAACCTTCCCTACAGTATCTGACAATTTCACATAGATCCCCTAATGTTTTACAAATTACATGGACCTCCCTGATCCAATGAGATGACTGAATTGTCCTTCACTTAATAGTTAATTCATCAAGGGCATATAAATCCGGATTAAGAAACAAAAAAAGAAAAGCCCTATTACTATGTCCTCTTTGCCACGGAAATGGGCCTTACAAGTTTCATTTTAGACGAGCTCACGGCTAAGATTAAAAAGCAGACAGTGGACAGTTAAGATGAGCCCGCATTTATAAGTAAATATGGAAAGCCAAAACAGTATCGTTTTAAATTAGAAAAAGACTACCAAAATTGTGGGAGAAACCTACTAACGCTGTGACATCATCTAAAAATGCGACCCTGACACATTATTTGACACACTGCCAGGCACTATTCTTTTAACCTTTTTTTCTCTATTTAACTCTTACATTTTATTTTAGATTTCAAAGGTACCCTAAATTTATGCAATATTAGTTTTTGCGTTATTTCACCTTTTAAAAATTGTCGTTTAGCTCTAAATTGTTTAAAATTCCAAAAATTTCATACTAAGTTATATTTCTATCTAAAAACCATTATTAAATTAAACTATCTACATTGTAACTTAATTTTTATATAACAATTCAATTTTTATTCATAAATTCATAAGTTTTTTTCTTAATATTATTACCATTTCATGTTTTTATCATAGACGGTTCGTTTTGAGTATTTGATGGCCTATATGATAATAAAAATAACATATCAATTATTTATGACATTTTTATTATGTCATAGATTAATAATGGCTCGATTACGGTTAATCTATCTAATAAGATTTTTGATTCAATAAACACGTTGGGTTTTAAAACCTTGATATAAGTTGAATATTCAGCATTCCATCGATTGCATGTGCCTTATTTATGAGCAGTAAAGTAAAAAGAATCTAATAATATGTTTACAAGTTCCAAACATGACTATTTTTATGCCATGTATGTCGTGTTTACTTATGCTACTGGCATGTTACTAATATATAACAACCCAGGGTTTATGTTTCCAAATGGATTATACATGTGATCAATGATGGAGCCATGGGGCAGAGTGGGGCCATGGCCCCCCTAAGTTTTGAAAATTTTAATTCATAATATGTAAATATGTGTGTAAAATAAAATTGGTCCCCCCTAAATTTTTACAATTTTAGTTTACATTATGAGAGTTGATATATATATATATATATATATATAAATTAGTCATCTTTGAATTAATTTTTTTCTTCAAAAAAAGTTATTTATTTTTTATTATACTAATTATTTAACTTTCAAAAATTAAACATATAATTTGATGTTCCATAGTAAATTGACCCAATGTGATGTATTAGAATAAAAAGACCCAATTCATAATTGTTAAAAGCAAGAACTAGTACGTCTAAGAATAGAACTTCAACATTTTGAGGTCGACGTTCCAAATCATCCTGAATTGCAAGAATTATTTAGTATTCATGAGTTATGTCAAGGCTTGGTAAAGACAAGAAAATCAGTGATATATCCTCTTATTAACAGATTGATTAGACTTGTTCTTACTATTCCTGTATCAACTGTAACTACAGAACGGGTATTTTCAATTATGAAAATAATCAAGACAAAGCTCCGAAACAAGATGGAAGATAATTTCTTGAATGATTATCTAACTATGTATATAGAAAAGGAAGTTGCTGAAAAATTTAGCAGTGATTCAACCATAAATGAATTTAGTTCTATGAAAGAGCGTAGAGCTCAATTTACTTCTAAGAAAAGATGTTGAAATTTCAAATTATGTTAACATAACTTTTATCTTTTTTCAATTGAAAATAGTTATATTTATATTACATGGTTATATATATATATATATATATATATATATATATATATATATTGCATAGGTGACATATTGGAGAGCATCTTCTCATAATGTGCAAATTGGATGGTTTGTGATGTTATAAGATATTTAATCAAAGGTTATCTTTTTTGTTAATTTTTGTTATGACTATACCGCATATTTATGAATAGACATACCTTTATAATTAAATTTAATATTTGATATTTTTAGATGTCATATATTTAAATAGAAAAAAATTATTTTGAACATAATATATTAAGATAATTTTATTAGGAAAAAATTTTGGCACCTCTCAAAAAAAAATCCTGGCTCCGTCACTACATGTGATATTTTGTGACAAACTATTGCAAACTATATAATATAGTATAGCTACATGATCCAACAAGGAGTTGTTGTCGCTTGTTCAACGCACGAGCTCAATCCACATTTCCTATATTTTTCCTTGTACATTGAAAAACCAAGGTAGTTTATGTGAAGAAGAAGAGAGTGGGGGAAATAGATCAACGATCGAGTTCTATATTTATGGACTAAAAGTGTTAGCAGGTGTATTAAGTTTTAAGAGCCTGTATTTTCATGATAAGTTATCTAAACCAATGTTGATGATTAAGTGAATATTGAATAAATATTGGTGTCCCTATGTTATTGAATAAACTATAAGCTTTAAATTTCTCTCCATAGAATTCCTCACTACTCTTGTAAGTAAAATTACCGGTTAATTGAATGTTATTATCTTAGCTAATTATGGCGTAATTTCCTAATACATGTGAAACCTACTCTCATAGTGAATTAACTATACTTGTAACTAAATTATACCTACTTTCATGGTTATGAAATTAACTAAAAACTCATTTTTTTCTGTGAAATTATATGGAACAAACCACTAAAACCACAAAGGTGCACATCTACTCTCGTGAATAAACTCATTACATTTTAACACTTCCTTGAACTAGTGTCAAATCCCAATTCTCATTGCAGACTTAACACTTTAAGATTATCACAATTAATGGCTAGTTAAGATCAAAATAATATCATCAAATAACCAATTAAATATCACTAACAAGATATAGAAAGTTTATCCATAACTTTAGGTATAAACTTTAGCTAAACATGAAGAGAATGAAAGAAAAGACCATACTTGTATTATAGCTAAGAAATGAACTCAAATGCAAAAGAGAAAGTGATAGAAGAGAAGTCACATTTGTCACATGAGTTCCAAACTCTCCATCTTACTCCTTAATTCTTCATCCAAATCTAACTACAAATACAAGATGGATAAACTACACTAACTATACTATACTAATGAACTAAGAAAAACCAGTGAAGACTACATTTTTTGTAGTGTTTCTAGCCTTCTAAAGTTATATAACAAGTTCAACAAAGGTCCTATTTATAGAGAATTAAATCTCCAAGCAATCATGTTTCAATTTGTGCAAATTGTGTCTTGAGATTCTCAAAAGTTGTTTCTCCAAATTTCCAATATGCTTCATTCACTTTCTAGTTGAAATCCGTTCAGAAAATTGTACCAAAAGTAGTAGGAAAGAGCTGCAAGTTGAAGTGCAACTAGTTCCAGTTGTAAAGCAACTAAAATATGAATACGCTCCCTCAAAACACAGGTTAAAGTTGTGTATTGTATCGTGTATTGTCCTCCCCTGCAGATTTATACTTTTCTGATCAATTTTCAACATTACTATGTTTTTGCACCAATTTGATGGTAGAAGATGAACTAACTCTTGTATAAAACATGAAAGCTGCAGTCCTTTGAGTTAGCATTAAAAATGAGCATTTCTAATTTGGAGTTCTATAAATTGACAAAATGAGCAAAATACCCTTTACTGGTCAAAACCCTGTTTCAACTTTTGATAACAAAAATGGCCGACTGTATTTCGACTTTTTGACTAGGTAAACTCATGAACTAGATTTCAATATCTTCATAAGAAATGTAGAGCTATGTCTTATTTCAAAATGGCTCAAGAATCACTTCAATCTGATATTTTTATTTCAAGATATAGTCGAAATACCAAAAGGTGTTAAAGTTGTCAAACATATCTTTTCTTATACTTGATTGCATTTCATCTTTTGAATATTTTGCACTCCATATTCTCTTTAAATCACTTCAAATCATCAACAATCATCCAAATATCTTCTTAAATCACTTTATTTGATGATTGAATCATTAAAACCTACAAAAACATGAAGTTTTCACCACTTTAATCCATAGAAATGCAAATTTTTCATACTTTGAACTACAAAATGCATAATTCACTAGAAACCTAGTTAATTAGCTATAAAAATGAATATAATACACCAAAACTAAATAATAAAATATATTTAAACATCAAAGTGCACACTTATCAAAAAGAGTGGGGGAATAGACCTACGATCGAGTTCTATATTTATCGACTAAAGTGTTAGTAGGTGTATTAAGTTTTAAGAGCCCATATTTCCATGATAGGTTATTTAAACGAATGTTGATGATTTAAGTGCATATTGAATAAAATATTGGTGTCCTTATGTTATTGAATAAATTACAAACTTTAAATTCTAATAACTTTTGCAAGTTATGATCAAGATGCCTTGTATTTATAGAAATAAGGTCTCACAAAAACAACTTATCATGTCTTGAATTTGAAAAAGCATGTTACTTAGTTAGACACTTGAATGATTGGTTGAGTAGTTTGTTGATATTGCTTGAGAACAAGCAATAATTTTAGTGTGACGGAGTTGATAAAGACTAATTTTGTGATCTTTTCGATGATGTTTCATATTCTTTTGGAGTCAATTTGTGAAGTTAAATGCTATAAACTGTTTGTACCTTGAGTTGATAGATGAATTAGTTATGATTTTGTCATTTTACTTGCAAAATCTCTTTGTTTTTGTAGGAAAATGATCAAGTTTCATTGGAAGTGAAATAATGAACTAACAAAGTGAGGATTAGAAGCTTGAGAAGTCACAACAATGTTTAAAGAGGTGGTGCAACTCAAAGATGAAAAATGGAAAGTTAAAAAAAGAAGAAAAAGAAGAAGAAACCCTTGTGGGTTTCTTAGCGAATTCTACAAGGGATTATGGACAAAATGTTCACTTTGATCAGAGAACAGCAAAGAATCACATGCCCTGCATAATTCCTAGAGGGATTCTTCATAATCCCCTCACGGTTTCTCAAAAACTCTTGTGGGATTGGTGATGGCCACAAGTTGTCAACTTGCTTGACTTTTTGTTTCTTCTACTTTCTTGACAGGACATAAAGGGATGAAATGTAGCTGTATTGAGGGGTTCTAGGAGCTTCTCTTTTTGACCTTTTGGCTCCAAAATTGCAAGACCAAGAATACACAGTACCTAATTCTTCTAGTTTTGGGAAGTTTTGATTTTTTTTCTTAGTTTTAGTTAGTTTAAGAGAAGTAAGAGAGTTCGGAGGAGAAAAAGAACAACCAAAGGATTGTGTCTTGCCCTTGGAGGCAAGACACAAGCCCCCAACAAATGTAAGTCTCATTATTTTTTCTTGTTTTAGTGTAGGATAGTGTAGTGTTGTGTTTATCCATTCTTGTATTGCTTAACAAGGAGACCAGGGGAGATGATGGCTGAGAAGTTCAAGAAGCTCTAGTGACAAGGATTCTCTTCTCTCCACCACTTTATCTTTGTATTGAACTCTAAATTTGTTAATGCAAGATTTGGATATTTTTTTGTGATATTGATTTAAAGTTTATGCTTTGGATATTTGGTTGGACTTTCTATGATTGTTTGGGGTTGATTTCTTAACTAATTGATGCTATGATTTTGATTGAGTTATTTAGCACTTTTACTCTTGTAATCATAAGTAGCTAGCCATTGATTGTGATCATCTCAAGGCATTAGATTTGCAATGAGAATTGGAATTTGACACTAGTTCATGGAAGTATTAACCATGGAGTACCCTCACAAAAGTACCATTGTAGCTTTTGTAGCGTTGTTCCATGTAATTTCATAGAAGTAAATGAGTTTATAGTTGATTTCACAACAATGAAAGTAGGTATGGATTAATTATAGGTATAGTTGGTATACCGATGAAAGCGGGTATTGTGAATATTAGAAAAGTATGCCATAGCTTAGTTGGGGTTTTGGTACTCATTTAGTTAGAGAATTACACTATCATGAGTAGATAGGGATTCCATTGCCCGGAGAGCTTTCATTTGCATTTGTCTATACATTTGCAGCTTAGTTTTATTTGTTTTAATCTGTTGATAATCTAAATAATAGAGAATTTTAGTAGTTCCGGTAATTATCCATCTTTCCTGTGGGTTCGACTCTTAATATCTTATATTTGCTCATACTCGAATAATTGCAAAAAATCGTGTGTGGGGTATTTAGAAATTTATAAATATAAAACTTGACTATAAATTGAATTTAATTGTTATATTCATTCCTCGCGTTCATCAAGAACCCTATAACTCTTGGCTAAAATACAAGTGTATATGTCTCATACATTTAAGTCATGCATATCCTAAAAGGCAATGCCACAACCATATCTCATGTTCCATAGTGTCACGGTACTCCACATTTTGATTTGTTTTTTTTTTGGGTAGAAATCATCCATATAATATAAATAACTCCTCCTATTACCCAGTGTTATTAAACTCGGACCAAATAGCTACTCGGCTAAACTACTGGGTCAGGGGTCAATTGGTTGGATCGGTCGAACCATTCTAAAAAATTCGCTGACGTCGAAATGATGTCATAATTATTTCACATTTTATAAGTTTCAAAAATATTGAAATTAAGTTCTTGGTTATATTTGGCTAACCATAGAAAATGTAAATTTTCGACATACACCAAATAATTATATATAAAAATATAAATTCATTGCTAAAATATGTCTATTCTCTAAAACTGCTTGAAAAACTAAATTAAAACAAATTAATGCAAGTTAGAATCACTGATACTAAATTGATAAGATCATAGGGATAAAATATCTTGATTTAGAGACCATTCAAGAAAGCAAATGATTTTGATATTTACGTTAAGTAAGTGGGTTTAGTTATTCTTATTAATAAATAAAAGTGTTATAATTTAGGTAAATTAAATTATGTTTGGGAAAAAGAAAAAGAAAAGTTTGAGAGCCGGGTCAACTAGTCGAATCAGATCACTAGTTTAGCTGGTTTTTGACGGTTTTGATTTTTTACCAAACCAATTTTTTGCTACAAACCAATTTGAGAAGAAGACTGATTCACAGTCGGACTGGTCGAATCGGATGGTCCGATCCAGGTCTAAAAGCACTGCTATTACCACTTTGGGTTATCACCCTAGTATGAATATCTTGAAGAAGATAAAAAATCAACGATACATAAGTGTTGCATAGTTAAGATCCGTCGTGATTTGGCTTATAGATAGCAACTTATTTGAAATAGAAGGAATTAATAAAGTATTAAGTATGAAAAGAGATAAGATTAAAAAACAATCCCAACTTTTGTACTGGAAATGTGACACTATGAGCATTAGAGATTATCGGCCATTTGGGCTAAAAAATAATTAGGAAATCATTTGGATCAAAGATTATGCGATCAGTAGTCTCTGAGTCAATAATCCACTCACTCACGTTGGTTTGCATTACAGTTACCTTGAGAAATACAAGCAAAACACTCTAGAGCAATATTGGGCATGGAAGAGGGTACGTATTTGACCAATATCGGCTGTTGAAATTGTTGCTTTTCAAGAGTTCCCAATATGATCGGTAGTGTTCGACCGATCTAAGGATGGCAACGGGGCGGGATTAGGGCGGGGGACGGGGGCGCTGCCTACAAATTCCCCCCACCCCCGCCCCGCTTCCTCTGCGGGTGCCCCGTAGGGCTAATAAAAATTTGTTATATAATTTTATTATAGTTACATTTTAGCAAATAATCAAGTACTAAAATATCAATACATCACCAAATTATTATTCATTGTAATTTCACAATTGAAACTTATAAAAACAATCAAACAAAAGTTATTTGAATACAATCTAACATGATGAAATAAATACAACTAAAATAGTCAAGTTTTCACTTTTGGCACAAATACAATCACCAATTCGTAATTGTACTTGTGCTTTTTTTTTGAGAAAAAAATATTATTATATTAAGTGTAATTAGAGTTTTAGTATAAATGTATTAGTAAATTTAGTATAACCAATTAATAATTTGTATTAGTACACATATATAATTATTAGTATAATTGATAATATCAATTATATTACATCTACTAATAGACATTATATAATACATATAACTAATAATATCATTATCATAAGTTTGTAACTAATTAAATTATATATTATACATAATCATATACATATATATATTTTATATTTATTTTTTTAAAGCGGGTGGCGTGGCGGGGGTACACTCCCCCGCCCCCCGCCCCCCGCCCCATTTCTAAGCAGGGGGGAAAATATTCCCCCGCGACCACCCGCCCCCATTGCCATCCTTAGACCGATCAACTTAGTGATTCAGTTGCAATATGTCACTCCGAATTTTGTCTAAACAGCATCCAGTTCATGAAGGAAGATTTATGACCTTTCTTCCTATATAATATAGTTATATCTCTAAATATCGACAACATCACACTTCATTGGATTAGGTTAATGGAAGTCAATTCGCCACAAGTCCTAAAGGTAATTGTATTATTTTTCAATTAGCACTCCGGCTTTTCTTATTCAAGTCACTTTTCTTCGAAGTTCATAAACTTGAGAGGTATTGCTCTTATCAAAATAGGTCATAGTAGCCGCATCGTATTTGGACAATGTTTTCGATCAATAGAATTGATTAGCCTTCCTTTCACAATCAAATCTTCAGTTCTCCAATGTAGAAAAGTTGAATCCATTATTGAAGGTTGTGGAAGCTCTCCATTAATGTATCCCAACTCATTTTTGCCTGAGATATGCATCTCAACAACTTGAGACCGTAAATTGTACTTGATTTATCCAACCTAATGCTAATATTTGCCGTAAAGGAGTTATATTATGGTGTAGTCTATTGACTCCTTGTCAAGATTTCCGCCATTCATGCAATCAAGCCTTTTAAGATGGAGTTAGTTCTACTGCAATCCATCATTTTAGATGATTCGGCTGTGGTTTCAAGCGTATGTTTAAAATAGAGTAGTATTTCGAGCAAAGATTTAGGATGCCTACTCTGTTGCCACCTAAAACAAGAAGGAAAAGATTTGGGAAAATATCTGTATATTTCTCAAGAATTTACAATGACACAGCAAATGTATTTAAAGTTTTACCATAATATAAATTACATTGAATCTAGACACTATTTGAATTTTCGAAACTAATATAATTTAATCGAATTTGTCCTAATTGATCTTTAGTTTAAAATTTAAATTGAAATCAAACAATATCTACATTTAATTCATTCCAACACTGTCAGTTCATGATTCTCTACAATTAACTGCACCAGATTCTGTACGAGGAAATCCACTACCCAGAGAATGCAACCAAAATGAAAACATTTAAAAGAAGTACATAGTGACAAAAAAATGGTGACCAAAATTTCCCTCCGCTACAGTAGCCTAATTTGAAGAGTTCTTGGTTTATATAACTGAAAGAAGATAAATGATCACAATGTCAAACGTACCAGAGCAAGTTTCATCCCAAACTTAAAAATACAAGGAAACAAGATTTAGAGGTACAAAAACTACCTGTCAAAGCTCCAGATTTGACCCAACATACCTAGCTGAAAGAAAAATACCTTTTCACCTTGTTTTTGCGGAACTAAATTGGCCAGGAGACCTATGGCTTTTATTTTCATCACAATAAACTTGCTGAAAAGAACATTTGGCATTAACCAAAGATACTCAAAATGAAAATCACCCAATGAGGTAATAGCAACTGAAATTTGTTGCCCCCGAGGCAAGCAGAAGGTGTTAATGAGGCAGGAAAAAGAAGAAAGCATGGAGCTCTCCCACTTTACTCAAGCGAACAGAAGACAGAAATCTAGTGAGCATGAATACCTGCAAACAATATTCTTTCAGATTCGCACAAGTTGATGTAACAAGAAATAGTTTCACGATTGCTGTAACAAGAAATAGATTCAGGAATAGTAGTCAGAGTTGTTCTTTTTACTAACCTGTCAAACAAGAACCTGCATAGCATATTTTACTTGTCGATCAGTATTCTGGAGGATAGACACTGATCCTAATTGGGGTATTTTTCTTATCATTTAAATTTTGACGTTGAAGCATATCTGTCTGTAATTGCCTAATTCTCCTAGCTGATGAAATTGCTGAACCTGTGGTATGTTCTAGGTGAATAGCCTCGAGCTTCTTCATGTCTACAAAGTCAGGTGGGATTCGCAGAAGTTGTTTGCATTGCCTGAGGATGAGGCATCTTAGCTCTGGGAAATCATTGGCTTGAGCCTCCCAACACTTCAAATCAGTAGCTCCAATGAACAAAACTTTTAGAGAGCGAAACCCACCTTCTTCTGTCTGCCAATCCTCTCCACTAAAAGCATTGTCTTTCAACTTGAGAACCTCCAGATACCGAAGCTTTCCAAGTATAGACATTTGATCCCAACCTAGGCCTGTGTTTTGCAAGCTCAGCTTTGTTAGCCGTTTCGAGAATTTGTGTGGTTGAGGAAGGGCAAGCAGCTTGGAATTCACATCATCACCGCACAACTTCAACCTTTCAAGGGAGTTTAGTTCGCAAAGATGGTCAAACAAATTAGACTCACCTTTGGCCTTCATAAGAGTGCCTAAATTCCCAGAGATACCTAGCTTCTTGAGATTTGTAGCTCTTTTAAGCACTTCACCTGTGAGGCTTTCAGGTGAAACTACAGACAGAGTTTGTAGGTTTTCACTGGTTGTGGATTGGTCCTGACATCTAGGCAAGGAAGTGGAGGAATTAGTAATTAGATGCCTCAGCTTTGTCATTGCCCAAATGTCTGCTTGTATATCAAGGGTTCGGGACCCTGTGTGGACTATAAGAGTCTGCAAGTTAAGTAGGCTAGACATGGTCTTGGGAAGAATCTCGACCTCGCAATTGATGGCAATGAACTTTAGGAGAACAAGGTTAGATAGTTTTTTGGGAAGACGTACAGTAGGAAGCTTGACAGATAAAATATCCAACACCCGCAGTAGTTTGAAGTGCTTGAATACGTCATCTGGGCTGAGATTTGAATCCAGCTTAATTTCATCCAGGCCAAAGCTCAAAAATGAGCGTGCATTCTCAGCAGGCTGTTTTTTGCAAACGTATTGGGAGAAGTGGGAGTTGTTGCAGCAAAGGCGACGGGGAGAAGATGATGAGCTGGTACGGACGTGAGTTTCTTGGAATAGACCTTCTGCTTTGGCTATCTTCTTGCAAAAGTCACGTAGTGTGTCATGGATGCGACAAGTCTTAATCTGACCACTTAAAGTTCTCTGTTCCACCATCACTAGATTCCTGCCAACCAATTCCCTCAAACATGCCTCTGCTATCTTCTCCATGCTTGCTTTCTCAGATTCGGGTATGAACCCTTCAGCGATCCACAGTTGCAACAATTTTGAGGCTTGGATCTCCAAGTCTTCAGGGAAGACACCAAGGTAGAGAAAACATGATTTGAGTATTGGATGCAAGTTATCATAGCTCCGTCTTATCACGTCATCTATTATCTTTTGGCCATCACCCACTAAATCATCCACACCATGAAGCACATCATCCCACCACTTTGGATCTCTTGGACGATTCCTAAGAATACCTGCTGTTACCACTATTGCTAGCGGTAGCCCTTTACATTTAGCCAGAATTTTCTGTTCAAGGGACAGCAGGTCCTTTGGACATTTGTTGTCATTGAAAACCTTAGTCCTCAGCAATTCTTCAGCTTCATCGTCATTCATAAATCGCAACTTATAGGGTTCAGTCTTCGTTGTAACAGAGTTGGCCACAGGCTCGAGCCGTGTAGTAATCAGCACCCTACTGCCCTTGTTGTTGTCTGGAAAAACTTTCTTGAGATCGTCCCATGCTTTGGTGGCCCAAACATCATCGATCACAATCAAATACTTATTCTTCAAGGTCTCTTTGACCTTGTCTTCTAATTCTTTCATGGACAGGTTTTGATCCTTAATGTTCTTGGTGAAGGCACTTAGTATACTGAAAAAGCACTTCTTGCTTGTCGTATACATTTGAAACCGGGACGAATATGCGAGTGAAAAAATGATACTCAATTCTTGGGTCATTCAAGACCTTTTTTGCAAGTGTCGTCTTTCCTAGTCCAAGCATCCCGTGAATTGCCACTACTTCGAGCTGCTTAGATTCACCATGTTGCTCTGCCCCGGACGGGGTCTGCTTATCTGCCTCGGATTTGCCCAGAACAAGTTTTTGGCCGCCAAGAAGTTTCAATACTTCATCAGTTGCATCCGTAAACCCAATGATTCTGTCAGCCCCTTCATCGTCTCCAATCTATTACCATGAAGATGAGGAGAGTTACTAGAAATTAAGCCTTGCTATAATTATTTTGTTATAATAAAATTATTTTTTTTCTCCTCAATTAATAAACAGATTTTTAAAACTTTACTCCCTAGCCTTTAACACCTTAACTCTTTAGTTTCTAATGCATTATGTTTTGGTCAGTTAAAATCGAGAAGACATAAGGCAAAAATAAAAAATTCTATCTGGAGTATTTAGAACAAACTGAATACTTCATTAAAATCCTTATACCACAAGTAATCATTTGATGTACAAATCTTAAGAGTAGGGCAGTAAAAAATTGATTATGATTTTGAAATCCTATTAGGCTTCACGTGCGATATTCCGAAATTCCTTGTTAATGATATGATTCATGTGAATGCGGTGTTGATATTATTCCTTGTGCTAAAATAATACTGTGAAAAAAAAACTTTTCATTCCTTTTGATATTCTAGTCAATTTTTGATAGTTTCATGTTTTACTTGTCATAAGGAGCATTCGGATATAAAATTTTTGCAATTTCATGTTAATTTGGATAAAAGAAGAAAAATAGGCCAAAAATGTAAAAAGCCTATGCACAAAGTATGAGTTGCATAAAAGAATAAGATTAAGGGTAAAGAAAGTGCAAAAGGCAAGGGAGTTTTGTTATCATTATTATTAAATGACCTTCCATCTCTTTTCACACAATTCGTACTTTCAAACTGTCAGATATACGATTTGAATCCGTAACCTGAATGACTCTAAGAATCCTTCTCTAGTCATGATTGGCCTGACTTCAGTTGTTAAAAGGCAAGGAAGTTCACAAAACAAATTATTATTATTATTATTATTATTTTGTCCAAAGCATGAACTTGTCCAAATGAATTGGCAACTCATGAGCGTGAGAAATATATGCAATTGTAAATCCTGTAGTACTGGTAAAACAATTTTCTTTTTAATAAGAAAAGAGTACTGGTAACCAATTTAAGCAGTGCAAAGTACCTGATTGTGTTCATCAATTGAATTATGCCTTGCCTTCTCTTCCCTTTCCAAAGCAGGCACCCCAAAATCCTTGTTTTCTTTGTATGTCTGCCTCACCTTTGCGCTCAACTTTTCTACCGTCTCACCTATTTTCCGAAGGTTTTCTAGGTGGTTTTTGGCGCTTACTACTCGGCTGATTTTACTCTTATTTTTGTAGAGTGCCTCCTCCACGATGTATGTTTCTAGGAGATCTTCAACCTCGAAAACCCGACGTCTGATATCATCCGCCAGCTTCATCAGGGTCCTTGAATTGTAGTGCTTTTCAGTGTAGTCAGCCATGAACGTCTTCAAGAGATGGAGGCCGTCCTGGAGATCGGTGATTTTTTCATAATTACCAGCTATCATCTACGGTTCTCATTGACCAACTGCACCAGATTTTGTAACACAAATTCTACTGCAACCTCTACAGCCTTTTCCATCTCTCACGCCCCGGTTTTGATATCTCTGTTGAAAGCTAGCTGGACGAAGCAAAAATTTTTTTTCTCTTTTGGCTCAATATGCGTATGGATCGAGTGCTCTGGGTGTTAAAGGTCGACTCGTATAAATACTACTCCTACTAGATTCAACTTCATGGATGAACATGTATGGTTGTGGCCCCTTGCAATTAAGTCATTTTCTAGCACAGCTACTACCACTGCCGACCATTACCTTATTAATTAATCAAACTGGCCCTGCCCCTGTAGTAAACTAAGTGAGCATTAAACTAGCAATTTCATAGTTGACTGGTCAATCTTTTTTTTTTTTGGGGGGTGAGCTTAATACTTTAGGCGTTAGGGGAAGAAAAAAGGGAGAGCTGGTGAATCGAACGGCGAAGTTCAAGTTCACCTGACTAATATGCTTTCTAGTTCAATTGGGTAATAGAATAATTGATCGAGTTTTAGCACTATGTGAGTTATTTTTTTTTTTTAAATGTACTGATGAAGTCACAGGACCAACCACTCTGACAGTAATGTTCAGAAAACACTGGTAGCTGGAGGACATTTTTTTTGCGTTGATTATGCTTTAAATTTGTCAATTTGGTTTTTGTTGACTATTTCTTGACACTAAAAACCAAATACAAGGTGATTAAATTCCGTTCAGCCAACTAATAATTGCGCTTTGTTTATGTTCTTGTTCATGTATCATGATCATGCCTAGGTACCTAACGATGTGGTTCTAATTTTTTTTTTTTTAACTTGTGAAAAATAGATGGAGAAACCAATCCTCTGATGACTGATGAGCATAAAACACCAAAAAAAAAAAAAAAAAGAAGAAAAAGCAAGTTGCATACTTTGCTTAGTGGGGCTCTATAAAAAATTGATTAATGCAAGTGGCAAATATAAAAATTAGGGCCAATTGCGTTTGGCAGCCGCCTCGATCCGTTCACACGGATGATTGGTTACTGCATAGGCAAATGAGAGCATCACAGTCCGTGACCTCCCTCAAAGCTACTGCATAGGGAAATGGTTACTGACAATTTCTATCCCATGTTTTTAAATTCGGATCGGACCAGCCAGTCTGATTGGTTGAATCGAAAATCGGTCAGGTATTCAATCCAAGTCAATTTAAAAACTTCATTTCAAAGATTCGATTAAATCCGATCAAAAATCGATTTTGACCGGAACCAGTGAAATCGGATAAAATCCAGTTTTTCCATTTTTTTTTATTTTGGTGACTTTTTTTTTTTCCACTCTTCTCTTTCCTTCCTTTAATCTTTGGCTAGATGCAATGAACTAATCTAAAATGATATTACAAACCCAAATCAGGAGAAAATTTCCATTATCTAAATTATTTAAACCCATTTCTCATGCAACTAAGTTGTTGAAAATTTGCAATCAAATAGGAGAAAGAAGGGAAAAAAAGAGCAAAAATGGGAAGAGAAGAAAGAGCCTTTCATGTGATAAAAGAAAAGAGAGAGTTATGGTGTAATCTAGAGGAAGAAAAATAAGACAAAGGAAAAAAAAAAGGAAAAGAGAGCAGGTGACGGTTGCTGCTGCCTTGTCATCCAGATGCTCCTCTTCCTCCACGTGAGTTTGCTTCTCAAAAGCTATGAATCAAAATTAACTTACAAAAACCAAAAGGGTTTGTTAGGACTCGGGAGAACAATTCTTTGTTGGAAGAACAAGCAACCAAAGGATACATCACACTATAGTGACGGCGCAACAAAGAAAACAGCAAAAAAAAAAAAAAAAAAACTAGTAGTTAGGTTTAACATTTATTTGTTTTGAGTGCCCTAGAAACTTTTAATAACTATGTTTCAGCCTTTTATAGTTTTATTAGAATGTAAAATTAATCCATCACATTTTTCAAATTATATTTTTACTTATGGCTTTTAAAACTATTTAAGTACAGTCCTTTTAGACTAAACCTAAACTCATCAAATAACCATGTAAAGTTGTAAACCACTAATTTAAGGGAAACTTTTATGTATTATTTTAATTATATATCATTAATAAATATTTATGATGTATTTGTGATATCATACCATTCAACCCTTGATTGAATCCGATTGCATTCATTGACCCTTTACCCCTAAATTTGGTTGAGTTGATGACTAGAGTCCGAAAACATAGTTTCTAACCCCTCATTCTAACTTGGGTGCACGGGCTACTTGATTGTCTGGGAACAATCATCATATTCTCAACCATTTGGTCGTCCCCTTCCTTTCCTTCTTAAATTTGCCCTCAAATCCCAAATTTATTAACTTCTCTAGGTGATTATGTCACTCATACAGAAAACTACACTCTTTGATGGTTGACTTATACATCTGCCCATTTTTTTTTATTTTTTTGCTTTCTTCTGAAAATACTGTTCAAGTATTTAGATATGTACTGCATATAGGAGTTTAAAGCAGCTATGATGATGATTAAAGGGATAATTGATTATGCTTTGCAGGTGGTGGGTGGCTTGAGATTTAGATTTTTATAAAACTAAATCGTGAACATGAGTAAAATGGATGCCAAAGCTCACTGGTCATCTATTATAATTTGTCATCAACGGAGTTGGGTTGGCTTCCTATAGGTGGATTCAACAACTAAAGATCAGTTGCCGCTGCCAACATCGAGCTGAGCTGAGCTGAGTTGAGCTAGGAAACAAAAATGGGTTTGATAGGTAGAATCTAGTGAAGAAGAAAAATGCTTTTGAGGCTCTAAATAATTAAGGAACTAAATTTGTTAAACTTATGAAACAGTCTTAGCAAGCAGGCGTCTGTGAGTGTGTAACTCACAGCATTTGTCATTCTATTGCCTCTTTTTTTTTTTTTTAAATAGAAGGGAGGTCATAAACTGAGGACCCTCTACTTATAATGCCTCTTCTTACAACTCAACCCAACTCTCTTCCTATCATCCTGTTGTTGTTCTATTAAATATACCTGTAATTTTATAATTTGACACAGAGTCACATTTTAGTTAATCACCGATTGAAAAATCACTAATCAAAGTAATCTGTAGTAACGACAACATGCAACAAATATACATAGAAGAAATCTCTTTCCAAGATCTCTTTTCGTTAAAATTTTCAAATATGAAGAGTAGAAGTGAGACTTAAAAAGCGGGGAGGGGTAGGAAAATTTAAACTCAAAACTTTTAATTCTTGGGATTTCAACTGATAGGTTGCATTTTTGTTATTAAATTTATGATTATTTTCTCTTTGATTTTAGTCAAACATTGCATTAATTGGTAAATTCTACTTATATTTAGTAATTGGTATTGGTGATAGGGATTTGGAGTAAAAAGAAATTAAACATTTGATTTTTAACTGAATATTTGTGCAATTTAGTATGGGTGCGTGAAAGTCTAACCCTATATGCTTGGGAAGTTCAAGATTTGACATGTGATCTCCAATTTCAAATTGAAGCCGCGAGAATCAGACTCTTCACCGAATGGATAGTCTTTCACTTTTATTAGATACTAGTCTAGTCTATCTCTTAGGACTTTTCGAAAAAATTGTTTGATTATCGGGAATTAGATTTTATTAAGGAAAGTAGTTTTACTAGATATAGGAAACAAAGCTAGGAGAATCGTGGTCATCTTTTCTTTTCTCAAAGGAACAGGACCAACGTTTTTTCTTTTCTTTTCTTTACACTTCATCTTATAATCGGAGAATGGTCTAGGCAATTGATTCAACTATTTTGCTTTTCGTTCTAGTTAAGGAACAACGGAGAATTTGATTCAACTAAAATTATAAGATCAAATTGATTATATTTATTTCTTCTATTTACTAGTATTCGTACGTTCCTTGATTTAATTTTCTATGGTTATTATGTTATTTGAATACTCAGGGTCCGGTATTTAAATTAATCTAATAACCTAGAACCAATTAGAGAAGTTAAATCCGTAATTGTTTTATTGTTTTAAATTAGTGGTAACTGGCATGATTAGATTTGTATTATGGGGACATATGAGCTAATTTAAAATAATCCCCATAGTGTGTTATGTGATTAAAATATGGCTTTTCTAATTATTAAGACAATTTAGAAAATTGAGCTCTAAGGTCATACTTAGAGTTATTTCTTAATTAAGGTAATGGTTAATGGTCGTACCTTGACCACCAATACAGTAAGGAGAAGTTGATTATCATCACTTATTTGGTAATTATAACTTGTTTATTAGTCAGTAAATAAAATTATTATTGTATCAGTGATCAATTGAGTGAATCACCTTTGAAGTTATTTCTTGGCTAGAGTTTGTTTATTATTGATTCAATTTCAATTAATTGTAATTTAGTCCTTTTTATTTGAGTTGTTTAATTATTTCCAATTTTATAAAAATCCCCCGTACTCTAGGCTCTTAAAGAAACGAATTTTTTTCAATCTTTGTAAATTCGACCTTGCTCACTGCTGTATACAAAAATTTGTATTTTATTTGAGTAGGTATTATTATTGCATAGACTCGACACCTGTCGATTTTTAGAGCTTTAATCACTAAATCAATGCCTTCTTAGTAATATCTTTCCAATATTAAAAATTAACAAAAGAAAACTAATACCTTTAAATTTCAAATCCTAATTCATCATACCATCTTTGTAGGCCCAACAATTTGTGCGTGTTTTTAACAACCAGATCTAATGTAAGAAATCTTCAAATGTGATAAGAAAAGTTTAAATTGAAATAAGAGATCTCAAAGCAAGATCTAACAAGTAGTATTATGAAAACTATGGAGAACAAAGAACAAAAAGAAAAAGAAAAAAAAAAACCTCTAACCCAAGAAGCCTTTGTCTTTTTTTTTTTGATAAACAAGAGCTCTTAAAACTAGGACCTTCTACTTACAATCTTTCTAGCCTTATCACCCAACCCAACTCTTCCCTAGTGTTAAACAACCCTCTCCCTCTCTCTCTCTTGTTAGATATTTTCAAATTTTGATCATTTGCATGTTGGGGTCCATCTTAGGACCTGACATAGAGTCCGACATATCCCGAATCTTGCCATCCAATCAAGTTTGTGATGTCGGGTGTTCAACTTCGAACCAAACATAGGCCCATCATTGTTTGGTTCTTACAATGGTCAAAAGTTATTCAACTTAATTGTTTGGCACCTTTTCATATTTTGACAGTTAATACCATCCAAATGGTGTCTAAACATTCAATAACTGTCTGAATAATTGCATCGATGTTGAGAAACCTTTTGACCAACAAAATTCAAGGAAAGTTATAAAATTAGTGGAGAAATGTTGCAAATCTTGATCTTTCTTAGTCTCAACTCTATAAAAGGTTTATTAGGGATGATTTGCTATAGGAGATCATTTTCCTACTATTATAATTCTCTACAAAAGTACACCATAGTTCAAGTAGGTTTGTCTAATTTTGTGCAAGAGTTAAAGGCAAACACCCTTCAAATTATCCTAAAGAATGTTTGTCCAAAATATTTGCACACTAAATTCTGGACAAATAAAACCTAAAGAAAAGTGATCTTGAGTTACGATTTGAAATCTTTTTACATCATTTGTTTGAAAGTTTCAGCCATTTTTTCTTGTATTATCCCTAACATCTCCCTCTTAGCCAGCCATTTTCTAATGGTTTTTCCAAGTTGATTGGCCAAGCTTTTTTTTTCAATTATTTACTTTTTTAATTCTTTTAACATTTTAAGCTTTGCAAGGGACAAGAAGAAACAGAAGAATTTGAGAGTTAAACTAGAGACGTCAAGATCATCTATCTAATGTTTCTACAAAAAATAGACCGATTATTCTGATTATAATGGTTCGAAAGTACTGGTTGACAAGTATATATATTTTGTCTAGTATTTTGTATATATTTTGGATGGATTGTGGTGGAATTGGGCTTAAGTTGATGACAAGAATGATTACTTTGATGATTAAATGATAACTAATTGATGTACTAAGTAAAGAGTGAAAAATTGCGGGAAAGTGGGCATATGTATATGATTAAATTTGTTTTGGCAAGAAGGCAAGATATATAGCGCCAAATAGAAGGAGTCAAGTTAGATATTGCACTAGATACCCATCAGAGAGTTTTTAGAAGAAGGGTGTTCAGTAGTATATGGTATAGGATAGTGAAATGCGTTTCGAATACTGCATCGGATACTTGAATAAAAAAATTTCTAAGTTGCGCAACTTGCAGGCAACTTTTGGACCCTTTTTATTGTGACAATTGGGACGTTTTGACAGCTACTTTTTGGGTCTAAAACATAAACTTTTGTCACTTTTTTACAACTTTATGTCATCTCAAAATCCAATGATGTAAAGAAATGATGAAGGAAGATTTTTTGGGAGGAAACTTCTTGAAGCTGGGTCATTAAGAAAATAAGATAGAAGATAGAAAGTAGTTTATTAGGCTAGAACCTACTCTCTCTTTACTTGTAGCAAAATTACTCGTAGTTAGTTCATCCATCTACTTGTAGTTATTACATATTAGTATTTAGAGTAGTTTTCATTTCTTATTATTGTTACATGTCTAGATAATAAAAGTCTGATTAAATTCTAGTAATTGTGAGCGATCCTCGAGGGATCGACCTTAATTTCGTTATACTACAAAACGATCTGTATACTTGTAGCCAACGAGGATTTATTGAATAAAACAACTAGGATTTATTGTATACTTGTATCTTTTATGTGTTGCTCACGTTTTAAATTTTCTTGTGCTCATCATTTCAAATTGGTTTTTGTTGACTTTTACTCTTAACACTAAAAATAAAGTACAGTAATATGGCTAGATTCCGTTCAACCACATTGTATCCTGTTCATGTATCTTGAGCAAGCGTACTGAACAATGTGGGTTTACCTGTGAATGGGACAACTTTTACTATTGAAAATTATTGCGAGGAATGAATGATCGAAGGAACGGATGCTCGGAGCAAGTTGCCTGCTTTATTGGGGCTCAAAACAGAATTGATTGATACAAGTAGCAAATCGAAAATTAGAGCCAAGATTGACTACCTAGGAACATTAAGTTTACTTACAAATTATTACTCCTTTTTTTAATCGAAAACAATGATTATACTGAAAGAGTATCTTTTCTATGCACAGCTAAGTACGAC
Source organism: Coffea humblotiana (assembly GCA_023065735.1). Lineage (NCBI taxonomy): Eukaryota > Viridiplantae > Streptophyta > Magnoliopsida > Gentianales > Rubiaceae > Coffea > Coffea humblotiana. The sequence continues at coordinate 27,466,279 of CM041210.1, forward strand.
TGCTGGTAAAGAGTTTTTGGTAATTAACTTCCATTATAAAGTTAAATGGTTATGATTTGTATTTTCCATAATAATACAAGGGCAATAATATGCCAGTACACTCACTTTTCTTTTCCCTTCCCCTTTGGATAGAGTTAATTTTTACAACATTCGACTACTTCTCATGAAAGTTATGATGTGTATATTTATTTTTTTTTTTTGCAAAATACTTTTGTTTAAGCTTAGAAAAATAAAAATTGTTTTCTTAGATTTGTAATTTGCCTTTTCAAATTATAACAAGATTCACTCCTACAATTACTTACGCGTTGATAAAATAATCCACGAGAAGGGTAGATTTGTGAATAAGGAGCTGGTTTATGTCTTACTTTCATCCTTTCTCACTTGGAGTCTTAGGGAAACTATTGGTAATTTATACTCGAATATTTTTAAAATAGCAAAAGACAAATAAAAGAATAAAATTCAGAGTAGCGAAATGTGATTATCCAAAGCTCAGATGGTTGAGTATGATTAAACGAAATTTATCTTCAGCAAGTGCAGCACTAAGCTATTGGTTAATATTATATTGACTACACAATCGTGATATTAAAGACTGAATAGATTATTGTTAAAGCGAATTGCCCTTCCGCAGTAAAAGCCTCTGTTGAAGTTTTCATTTAGATCTGAATGCAGGTTTGAATGTCAAACACAGCCTTCGAGTAAAAAAGTAGTTTACTCCTAACTATTACATCCCAGTGGGGCAGATCGAGGAAAACATGTTCCCCTCCTTTCCTTTACTTTTATAAAGAGAACTAATCCAAAGATTAGTCTTACTAAAAGATAAAGATAGAAACGGGAGACAGTGTAAGATGGTGACAATCAGAACGAGATCAAACTTCTTTTATATCTATGGTGCTATTTATTAATTTTTTTTTTCAAGATTTTTCATGATTCAAAACAAACAAATACGAGTAGACCCTTTTTGAATAAAATTTTAAGGTAAATTACACTTTACCCCCTGTGATTTAGTATTTTTCTACATAACTCCCCTATGATTTCAAAAGTTATACATAACCTCCTCATTGTTTGAATTAAAGTGTCAAAATGACGGAAATTATTATTTGTAACGGAACTATTTAAAATGTTAAAATTACTCTTATAAATACATGGCACACTAACCTCATACGATTTTATATTTTACCATATAATTCCCTTATCATTTAATATTTTACCATATAACTCCCATATGATTTTCAAAATATACACATAACCCCCTTTGGTTAATAAATAATTTTCAACTTTATTTAAGGGTAATTTTGATATTTTAGGTGACTCTATTACGAATGATCATTTTCGTCACTTTGACACTTTAATCCAAATTATGAGGGGGTTACGTATGACTTTTGAAACCATAGAGGGGTTATGTAAAAATACTAAATCACACGGGGATAAAGTGTAATTTGCCCAATTTTAAAAGGAAAGAAAAAGATTACATATAGATTAAAAAATTCAGAGTAGCAAAATGTGATTATCCAAAGCTCAGATGGTTAAGTGCAACACCAAGCTATTCGTTAATATATATTGATTTCACAATCGTGATATTAAGGACTGATTAGTACGTAATTGGGAATAGATTATTGTTAAAGCGAATTGCACTTCCTCAGTAAAAACCTCTATTGAAGTTTTTCGCAATGAAGTTCTTTTTCTTCTTCTTCTTCTTCTTTTTTTTTTTTTTTGGTGGAGAATATGATTAAATAAAAAGTAAAACGTAGTTTACTCCTAACTATTGCATCCCAATAAAAAGTAAAACATGTTCCTCTCACATCCTCATTCAAAACAGAAGAAAGTTCTTGAGGACTGGTCCCAAGATTAGTCCATTCCATTCCTTTACTTTAATGAAGAGAACTAATCCCAAGATTAGTCTTAGTCTTACTAAAGGATAAAGATGGAAACAGGAGACAGTATAAGATAGTGACAATCAGAACGAGATCAAACTTCTTTTATCTCTGTCTTACTATTTATAAATTTTTTTTCAAGGTAGAAGAAGATTTTCATGATTCAAAACAAACAAACACGAGTAGACCCTTTTTGAATAAAATTTTAAAAGGAAAGAAAAAATTATATATAGAAAAAAAAATCGGTGTCTATAGTAAATTCATAATACATTTTGTGCTATGTTAACTTTGAAACTAAATTGATGTCTTGATTTTATTATCTTTTTATTCATGCATATATGAGTTGGGATTTTTTAGGATGAAAGGATTTGATAAATATGTACTATTGGAGATACCTTATTAATTTTGTTCTACTTTATTCAACCCACTTTTCCTATATTTTTTTCTTATAGACTAAGAAATCAAGATTGTTTATATGGGGAAGATAAGAGTGGGCCAAATAGACAGACGACCGAGTTTTTAGATTTATGGACTACAGTGTTCGTAGGTGTATTAAGAGCCAGTATTTTTCATGATAAGTTATTTAAACTAACGTTGATGATTTAAGTGTTGGTTGAATAAAATAGTGGTGTCCCTATATTGGTTCCGTTGTCTTGATGGTAGATACCAAGCATTGATTAGAATTTGAGAACTGAACAAGTAATAATATGCATGAGATGACCCATCCCTGGTTAATAGGCATGTCAGTTGATGTTTGCAACTCAACCACCCACTTTGGATTTACGATTTGAAATGCAAACCAAGACTTGAGATCGAGCATGTTACTTCTCTGTTTGCAAACCAAGTCTGTGGCCAATTAGCCATGAACTCAAGGGGATTAGGAGTTGATGGATGCCTTCGGCTTTAATGTCTCTGTTTTGTTTTATTCTGCACTGAAATAGGTTGATAAATGCAGAAATATAAACCAAGCTAGTGTTGATTGATTAGTTTTATTTTGGCCACATGTCATTTCTTTATTGGCTAGTTTAATTGGCAAGTTGAAAGTTTGTCACATGGAATAAAATCCCATATTGGTAGTACTCATAAGTTGGGGCAAGTCCGTAGGGTACAGATGTTGAATAAAGCCTCCGTGGTGGTTTGTTTATTTGTACTTTTGTAGCCACAGCCTCCTTCGACCCCTTTGTCCCATATATAAAATTCTTGAGATTGTTTCTGTGGGTTTATATGTGTTTATTTGTTTGGATCCTATAATAAAACTACTCAGAGAGTGATATTTGATACTCAGAAGACCAATATTAACATCGACATCGTCTACTGGATGCTTAAATTGCCACCCCTTGAAAGCACTCTCAATTAGGCACGAAATTGAATTCATAAATCGTTAATTGCATGAGTCGAATGGTGAATATTGTGATAGTTTTGCTTAGTAAATTTTGACTATTTAATTTTTCAAATCATAAAAATACAACTTTCGCACGCAATTGAATTTAAAATCTGGTATCAAAATCTGTCAGGGAAAAAAGGTAGTCTCAAGATTAGATCCAATATTAACGTACTATAGTAAAATCTCTATAAATTAATACTCGATAGATTAATAATCTCTATTAAATAATAGTTTTTCCTGGTCCTGACTTGGCCTAACGAGTTAAATGAATTCACTAATATTACACATCATATTTTCTTATTTTTCAAAAATATGAGTCTATTGTTGATTTATGAATGCCTTTTCAATGGAAACTCATAGTTTAACAATGAGATATATAAAAGAATTTGTTTTTTTTTATTATTATAAGAAGACTTCCTTATCATTTATACCGTAATATTGTTAATCTAATTCATTGTATGTATTTAATAAAATACATATATCATTTAATATTCCTAAGAAATTTTGACCTCTTTATAATAGAAAAACAATATTAGTTACATACATGCATTGAAGACATTTATAGAATTAAATTATGCTTGCGAATCAAGTAGATATGGGTTAATTTATATTCCTTAGACTTCAACCCTCCTTTTATTAATAGAATAATTTATATTTTATAAAATAAAAAAAACTTTTGTTGATTAAATGGGTGTTTTTTTGAATTGTAAGTATACTCGATAAATTAATAAATTATCAATTTATTGATTAACTAATACCTCTTTAAATTAATAGAATTTGTATGGTTCCAAGGTTTTTAATTTGTAGAGGTTTTACTTTACCATTAGTTCCAGCAAGGTTAACAGCTTCTCTAGATTAACAGCGTAAGCTTCAGCCAGTTCCACACTTCCTGAACTTGAAACTTAGTCACGAATGATTACCCCAATTCCTATGCATTTATTATGCGTAGCAACAGAGGATTCAAAATTCACTTTAAAATGAGGGGATTTTTTTTTTTTTTTTTTTTTGTGTTTGGGCCGGGGGGGAGGGTGGGGGAAGACTAACGTAATGGATGACCCTGAGATGTAATAGAAGCAGGTTGTAAATTAGCTTGGGAAAAACTTTATGGTTGTGAGTTGCAAAACTGACAATTGATAAATTAGCAGGTTGTAAATTAGCTTGGGAGTTTTCCAGCAGAGAGAGCTGCTGGTGTTGAGCTATTACGCCAATAAAATATCATTCATCCAAAAATTCCACCAAATACATCAACAAATTCTATCAACCAACAGAATGGTCTCTGATGAACAAGATGATGATGATAACAATAATGTCCTTATGAGAACGATCGAAGACAAAAACAAGTAAAAAGTAATGGCCCAAGATGATAACAAGAAACTGCATATAAATTTATGAAACAAGCATCCAGAATTGCTTCTTGCTTCGTGTATTCACCACAGATTCGGCATAAGCAACCCCCTGTAGCAATCAGAATCAGTCATATTGAGACATTAGTTCCCGAATTGAATGAAACACATTAGCTCGCAATCATAATCTAGAAAATAAAATTAGAAAGTTCCAACTGAGCTTTTCAAGTTATAGATCTCAACCTCGTTTCTGTGAGCACCAATTGTCTGGGATATCTAAATCAGGGCTTTTCATCAATTGAACCTGTCAAAAGGCAAAGAAGAATGCTCTCAGAGGACAATAATCAAACATGGTTTGCTAAACTAAAATATAAGAAATTACAAGTGGTCAATTATGAAAACTTCCAGAGGTAACAGAATAGCATGTACCTAGTTTCAAGACTATCAAAAGGGAAAAGTAATAAAAAAAAAGTGAATTCCTATTAAGATTTAAAAATATTTCCAATCCAGCAGTTTAAAGTTCTTAGAATTTTCAGCTAGTTGTATGTCTTCAAGTAGATGGAAATGGAAAATTTGTTAAGAATAAATTAAATAAACTAAAAAGTTAGTGAAGAGTAAAGTAACCTGATGATTTTGAATATGAACTTCTGATAACAACTTTGATCTGCGGAGTTTCTTTCTTAATCTTGTTTGCGGACTTTTCTGCGGACTGCCCACACCAGTGAACTTCAATTGTTTTCAGCGTGGTTATGTACGCAAAGTCATCAGGAATTTCCACAAGTTCTTTGCAATTTTGTAAGACAAGTGTTTGAAGTTTGGGAAGTTGTTCGCAAGAGGCAGTCCATTCCACAAGGTTCAGTGTGTCTAAGCTCAAGAATTTGAGTTTCTGGAACTCTTCGTCCTCCATTTCCCATGTTGGCCCATCAAAAGCACCAGAAAGTAACTTCAGAACCTCTAGGTTTTCTAGTTTTCCAATTGCAGAGATATGACTCCATGGTAAGTGAAAGTTTGATAGAGTCAATTCCTTTAGATTCTCCGGGAGATTGAACTTGCCATTATTAAGAGGGCTCCCGTAGTAAAAATATCTTGAGTGACTCCAAATGAATTAGATGGTCCAATCTGGGAAACTGATTGCCATTCGTGGATGAATCTTGTGATTCAAAAAAATATGCAGCTCAGTTTGCGAACATTCAGAAACCTCTTTATCATCCTGTCTGCATCCTCACCACAAGAAAGAGATGGTCGAGATAAGGTGACCAAGTTTTCTAATTCGGAGCGGCCATCAAGCTGTTCTTCATCATCCAGTTGAAAGCAATGTGAGGAGTAACATAAAGATGCCTTAAACTTGTCATGCACCAAATAGTACTAGGTAAGATGATCTTACCGCGCAAACCTTTCACGATAAGAGTTTCCAATCTCCTGAGATTGGCTATCGATGGTGGAATAGATCGCAAATAACCCCCAATTGCTAAATATCTTAGATGAACCAACTGTTCTATTTCTGCAGGAAAAGAAACGCCAACATTGATGCATTCAAAATCCAACACCCTGAGTAATTTGAAGTTCTGCCAAATGAACGAGATGTCATAAGGGCATCTGGGTTCTGAATCTGTGGAGGCGAAGAACAACAAAGAACGTTGTGCCCGGGCAAAAAGGTCTTGATTCAACAAAATGGTTGCGCTTCAACGACATCGCCAACCGATAGGATGAAAATGATACAGGACGTGAATTATGGTGAAAATCAAATTCAAAACCATAATCTGAACTAGGAAACGATGCATATGGTTCACTAGACCTGGTTACTGACTGAAAGAACCTCGCATCTTTGAGCTTTGGCTTGCAGATCTCAAGTATGAGATCATGAAGGCGACATGATTTAGCCTTCCCGTCGGATCTGCGTTTGGAGATTATTACCAAGCTTCTGTCAATCAAATCCATCAAGAAAGCCTCCGCGACTTCTTCAAAACTCTTCTGCTCAGGTCTTGGTATGAACCCTTCTGCAAGCCAAAACCGTATTAACTTGCGGACAAGTATATCTCTTTCTTCACTGAGAACCACCAAATAGCATAAGCATGATTTTAGATGTTCCGGCAAGTGGTTGTAGCTCACTTCCAAGACTTCCTTACATCGAGCTTTCCGAGCTTCTGGATTATCAATTACTTCTGAGCTTAAGGTGTCTGCTATTTTTTCCCAAGAACTTGGATTCTTTACGGTTTTCAGTATACCAGCTACAGCAACAAGTGCCAGAGGCAGTCCTTGACAGCGGTAGCGCAATTTTTTTTCCGACTTCCAACAACACCTTGGGGCAACTTTCTCCTTTGAACACCTTCTTTTCCAACAACTTCCAGCTTTCTCCTCAGAAATGGGCGAAGTGAATGAGGTTCACTATGATGTTTGAGTTCCAAGGCCACTCCACGGTGGCGACTGGTCAAGAGAATTCTGCTTCCGTTGGCATCATTCGGGAAGGCATCTTTCATGTCATTCCAAGCTTGAGCATCCCAAACGTCATCCATAACTATGAGATACTTGTTTCTGAGCAAGGCCTTTTTCAATTTCTCTTCAAGAGCATCATCCGTCATTTGGTGTATCTCATCTGTAAGCCCATGAACGCCGTTTAAGATCTCAATCAACAGTCGCCTTTTCTCGTATGCTTGGGAAACGGTGCACCATGCACGCTGATGGAAGTGATCCATGACGCTTTTACTGTTGTATACTTTTATTGCCAATGTTGTCTTGCCTAAACCAGGCATTCCAACAATAGAAACAATATCTAGTGCCTTTGAGGTTCTTTAGTAAGTTTGTTAATTATAAACTGTTCTTCATCTTCGAGATCCACCACAAATTCATCAGTTGTTGGCGTGCTATCCCCTGACAACTTGTCAATTGGAACTTGGGTTGACAATTTTGCAATCTTGGACTTCTGCATCGGGGGTTGGCAAATGAATTCCACAGGCCTTCTTATTGGCAAGTCTTAAGTCCTCCAGTACATCAATTAACCAGAAGAAATTTTGCGGTTGAGCATCCACCTCAACTGAGTCAACAATACACTCCACTTGATATGCCACATCATTCACAAGTCACCAAGATCTTTCAGCTTTGGATGCTTTTCAATGTCCAATTTCGAAACATTCAACAGAAAAGTATTCAGTGACTTGAGATGTAGTTGAATCTCTTCAAAGTGGTGGCTTCACTGATGCAATTGACTTGGGAACAACACGTCAGCAGATCCTCAAGGTTTGTCAACAGAAAATCAAGGAACCTCAGTTTGCAAGTCCTTAGGAAATCAAACATTGGAAATTTGGGAATAATCTCTTTGAGCTCTGCCTTCATCAGATGCTTCACCTTATGTAACAAGTCCAGAGAATGAAAGGATCATTTTATCTTGTGTGATAAAAAAAGAGTCAGAGAAACTTGTCAGCTTCCTAAAGTACAAGCAGGATCTGAACACGTCCTTTCTGTCTTTCCCGCCGCTCATCCGACAGAATCTGTGAAATATACTTGAGCTTTTGAAGATGTAGGGCAATCTGCTCTTTCCCACAAGCCACGGAAGTTGAATCACCACCATTCTTCAACAGTAGCATTCCATCAGAAATGTCTCTTCTTTGAAAATCACAAGCTTAGAAACAAGTGGGAGAAGTGAGTTCTTCACTGCAGATTTTGTGATTTCCTGGTGCCTAAATGACTGATAAAGAAACTCTACCTCCTGGAATATTGACTCAATAAACGCTGACATCTTTGTCCCATCTTCTATTCTGCTCATGGTGTAGCTTTTGGAAATATCTGCTCAAATTTCTGGGGAGCTCCCGGCACTCATATATAATATCTTCCCAATCTGAAAGCATAGTGGAGGAGGAAGAAAAGGAGGAAATGCTGCTGTTGATGTTATGGATCTGCACCACGAGTAAAAGCTCTGCCTTGAGGAGACAAATTTTTGTGAGTAACTCAGAACACTGAGGAGAGTTGTCCAGTTTATCCCCCTCCCTGCTGTTCGCCTCAAAGAGAGACGCCATCTCTGTGAGCACTGCATTGAGTTCTGGAAAGAAACTTTGTACAAAATCCCTATCCTCCAGTTTAGCATTAGTTTTGACAAAAAGGGTTACCAGGGAAGATACCTCATCTCGGAAATCTCCACCTTCGAGTTGAACAGATAGTAGCAGAATTGCATCACAAAATCCACGTCCTCGTCCTTCCTGTGACTGCTACGGTAGATAGCCATAAGGAAGTTGAGATGGAACTCCATGAAGTAGGGATTCCTAGGATGAATCTCGTGATGCAAATTCTCCACGAACTTAGTCAACTCACTTTTTTCCCACTTGGATTTGGCCTGTTTTGCAATCCAACCAGTGATCACAACACCGATTTGCAATTCGTAGGACCACAGATACCACATGGCCAAGGCAAGCATCAACACTAGGCAATGCATCATCTGTTATTGCTCCTGCTTCCGCTACTGCTCCCCCAGGGGATGAGAAATTGGGGTGACTAAATAATGGAGCAATGTAATGCTCGAGTGATTTGAGGCTGTCGTACAAGGAATAGACTTGGTTCCTTACAGTAACATGTTCACCGCCCAAATGTTCAGCCGCAATCCGTGAGATCCGGAGCACGTTTGATTGCAAATGCTTGACAAAACTTGGCCAAAAGGAAACATCAAGAGGCGCAGAAGACAACAGATGGATTCTGGAATGAGCTGTTGATGCTGCTGTCTCGGCCACTTGAAGACCAGGACAGGTACAAACGGTCAAGAGCTTCTCCAATTTCAGCCATCAAAAGCTTGGTTTTTGTGCTGCAATCACGGGCTAATTCCAGGGGGGATTCTGATTCAGGGGACTTCTTGTCGCCCTGTTTCTCTCCATAACAAAAACGACCAAGGTCCTGGGCAATCTCCTCAGCAGTAGCTTCAATCTTCGGGCCGGCTGCAGCACCGCTTCTCTTGTGATAGGATTGCCAGAGAATCCTTAGATACCTCCAATCATTGTAAACTCTTTCTACTGCAAATGATCGAGACCGTAATCCTTCCAACGCAAAATCGAGGCGATCCAAACTGGAACCAGCAGCAGCAGCAAAAGCAGAAACAGAAGCCATCATCACCAAGCTTTGCAAAGAATCTCTCTCAATCAGTTTATGACTTTTTCTGTAAATGGTACTTGCAAAAATTATTGAGGGACTAATGATTCAGACAAATTTTTATGTGTATTTCACCGTCAGCCATGTGAACAGATGTTTACATCTCACCGACTGCGATTTTATATTTTGTGACAGCACGACTTTCGCTGTTTCACGGTCTTTGTAGGCACAAAGTATTGATTGATAGTAGAGTATTTTAATGCTAATGAGCCCCAGCCCTGTTGGATTTCACCATTACAAATGGAAAGGACTTTTGGACAGAAATTTGTTGGGTTAAAGTTAGTCACATCTTGCCACCCATGAGCTTTCGAATAATCACATTCTGTGTCCGTCCACCACCCCCCCCCCCCCCCCCCCCCAAAAAAAAAATCATATTATATATTATGCTTTACCCTATGACTACCTTGCAACGTCAAGTCTATTACAAATTATTACTTTTTTAATTGAAATCATTGGTTTATTAAAAGAGTATATTTTCCATGCTCAACTAGGTATGACTATTGTTAAAGAGTTTTTGGTAATTAAGTTCTATTATAATGTTAAATGAGTATGGTATCTAAATTTGTATTTTTAATAATTAATAACACAAGACTACAACATGTTAATGCACTCTTTTTTTTCGGATGGAGTTAAGTTTTCTAACATATGATTACTTTTCATGAAGGATAAAGTGTGTATTTTTTTTTTTTTTTGGCAAATGCTTTTGTTTAATCTTAGAAAAATAAAAATGTTGAATTATAGCAAGAATTCACGCCAACAACTACTTACGCGTTGATAAAATAACCCACAAGAAGGGCAGATTTGTGACTAAACAGCTGGTGTATGGCTCACTTTTCATCCTTTCCCACTTGATAATTTACAATTTTACATAACTCTAATATTTTTTAAAATAGCAAAAGAAAAATGAAAGTATTATAAGATTCAGAGTTGCAAAATGTGATTACCCCAAAGCTCAGATGGTTAAAGTATGATTAACGAAATTCATTTTCAGCAAGTGCAACAGTAAACATCATGCTATTCGTTGATAATATTATACTATTGATTTCACAATAGTCATATTACGGAGTAATTAGTACGTAGTGGGAATAGATTATTGTTAAAGCGAATTGCCCTTCCCCAGGTAAAACCTTTATTGGAGTCTTCAATTCATCTACATCAGAACGCAGGTTTGAATGCCAACCACAGCCTTTGAATTCCATGATAAAAGTTGAAAATGAATTAATGAAGACTGTAGGAGTAAACTTTTTAATTTTCAGCATTGTATTAAGCATCGGTGAGTAGGAGTGCGCAAAAATTATCTGCCTAACCTGAAAATCCGTCCATAATCCAATCCGATTCAATCTAAAAATTAGAATACTCGGTTTGTATTATTTGATCGGATCAAAAAAGAGTCGGGTACCTACTAAAATGCAGGGCGTGTTAGCGCCACATAATTAAAAACCCACGGGTATTTGATCTTGCCCGCATATATATTTATATAATTTTTTTTTATTTTTATACACATACTATAAAATAATAATTAGTGTTAAATAAGTAATCTTCATTGAACAAATTGCATTACAAATATGAGAGACTATAGTTTATTTATTTAACAAGATTCATTTGTAGAGGTCATAATCTTATATTTTATAGAAAAGAGTTTAATTGATAATGGAACATGCATTTTAAAAATATGCTACTATTTCAAATTTTATTGATTTTGAATCTTTTAAATTTTTTCCTTTATCTTGTATTCTCTTCTGCATGCTTGTTTCTTGTGGAGACTTTTTTTTGAGAAAAAAATCTTAATTAAATCTTATATGAATATGTAAAATATAAAATTAAATTAGTATAAATCATTTTTTTTTAAAAATTAAATGATAAATGGGGGCGGAGCGAAATATCTGTGCCCCGACCTCTATCCGCAGGCGGATACTCTTATAAACCAAGGTACCCGCTGATATATGCGGGCAAGTGAGATCAGAAAATGGCTGATCCGCAAAAATACGGGTCGAGTAGCCAAATAGTGGATGAAGCAGGTAACCAACCCGCGGTAAGGGAATACGTTACATTATCCCTTTAAATATAAATCATCATGTAGTGCTAAACACATAATGTCATGCCAGACAAAGGTGATGCGGAAGGGGCACAAGGGAATTGCTTCATGAACGATTTCCGAAGAAAAACAAAATAGCAGTTCACGATCAATGCTCAAAAGGATTCGCAAGGACCTTGTTTCTCAAGAAGCTTGTGAGAAGTTTGGTAAAAACCAAGATAATCTATACTATATTAAAAGAACCAATACAATTTGGTGATTTAGCGATAAAATTTTTCTTTTCTAAAATGTCCTTATTAGTAATATTAATGACTTTAATCTATTTCCAAACCTAAATGGGGCTTTTTGTGTATTACCAACCTTTAAGTATTGTTTTAGAAGTAGAATCCCTTATGGAATAGAAATTGATTTGGAAAGGTTAAAGGTTAATTTACTTTAAAAAAAGTTTTCCTTTAAAAATTAATGACAGGCATTAGGTAGGCCATATTCTTAAAAATCTTGATTAATTTCGTGTATGTCAACCTTCGTAAACTTTTAAAAATTCCTGCCGAGTTGATTAAAAACTTTTATAAATTCAAGGTCTCATTACATAACATTACTTTAAACAAGTTGCATATCACTATATCATTGAATGCATATGCAACTACATAAGATAATTATACGAAGAACATAGACATAACTGAATTTATTCAAGTCCCTCAGAATCATATGTTGTTTTTTTTTCCATGATGTTACTGATTTCAAAAGATACGTCCAAAGCTAGACATTGTCGACATATATTAATATTAATAGAATAAGCGACCCATTAATGACTACATTATGTTCTCAAGGTCCTTTTCTAATTTTTTTTAGGATTTTTCACTTAATACCGACCTTTAATTTTCATTTAGGAAAATAAACTTGCTGATGTAAATTTCCATCCTGAATATAGTTTTAAAAATAGAATCCAAAATTAGTGAAGAACAAGGAAAAAAAACTTTAGTTGGATAATTTAGAAACTATACATGAATTGAAAAACAAAATTTGTGTAAATTAATTTTAGGGAAAATGTGCCAAATGTCCCTTACATTTCGTCAAATGAATTTTTTTGTCCTTCATTTTTAAAATAGTAATTTTATGTGCATTATAAAATTAAGTTGGTAAAATTTTTAAATACTATCTACCACTATTTTACTCATCACTTGAAAGAATAATTGTGTATTCTTTTTGAAAACGTGTTTGGGCAACTCACTTGGAACAATCCAACAAAGAAAATCATCCAAATTACATTGTTTGAGATTTTTTTCATTTTTTAAAATCCAACTAAAGTATGTATGTCTATTTGTGCTTATAGGCATCAATATAGCAAAGTTTTCACCATCAATCAATTTTTTATAAAATTCTGCCATTATTTAATAATTCATATAGTTGAATAAATTTTCATCTCCTTTCTGTCAATTTTTCCTAGCTTCCCTGGCTAATTAAACAATCAAACCCTTCAATCTAACAACCTGTAGCAACAAATTTGACAGGATTTTTCTCTGATCTCTATTAGAGAGGAAGGAAAGGAGAATCTTCATTGATATCAATAATCTTTGTAATTTCTTACCTATATATATATATATATATATATATATATATACTGATATCAATATTCAGTTACCAAAAACAACCGTAACTAACCATTACAGCGGTTACAAGGGAAATGATGAGCATAAGTGGAACCACTTTAGAGCACTCGATCCTGCGACACCGTTTGTGTAACTATTCTCCAGAGGGTTATTATCACTTTACCCCCTTAACGTTTGATGCACTATCAATTTCTCCCTTAACGTTATCTTTTAGTCACTTTACCCCTAAAACTAACGGTCAAATTTAACGGAGTTTGTTAATTAAAGTAAAAAAATATGTTTAACAAAATTTATTATCACTTTATCCCCATAAACTATAGTTTCATTATCAATTTACTCTCTAGAGTTATTTTTAAGCAATTTATCCTACCATTAACCAACTTAGCAAGTTAAAAAACTTTAGAAGAAAATACCTTCCTCTTTGCATAATAAAAATAATAAAAAATTTAGAGTGGCTCTTCTCCTTTTTAGTATCAAAAAATTTCTTAATTCTTGACAGTCTTATTAATATAAAAAAAGAATAGAAAGATGGAGAGGGGGAGGCGGAGAGGGAGAGAGTTCAATTCTTTTTTGAAAAATTACAAATAAGAAAGAATTAAATACTTTTATTATTTTAAAATTATTTCACTTTTCTGTTTATTACCAAATTACAATCCTAATCCCGACAACCTTAATGTAATACGATAATATTAGACTTTTCTTTATTTTCTTTCTTTGCAAAATATAATTTTCCTTTCTTCATCTTTTCTATCTCTTTTTATTTTCCTGGTATTAATAAGTGTGAAAAAAGAAATTTGAGAAAACCCTTTTATTTTTATGTTTTTCAATCTCTTAAAGTGAAAAAAAAGGAAGAATAACCATTCCAAACTTTTTTATTTTTAATTATATATAAAAAGGGTAAATATATTTAAAATTTTTGACCATACTAGTTAGATTAACGATGAGGTAAAATGCCTAGAAAATAATGTTAGAAACTAAAGTAATTGTATCACTATAATCCAAACGAATAAATTGATAATAAAAGGGTATAAAATAAAAGGTATTTTTGTCCAAATTTTTCTTAAAATGTTGAGTTGAATTACTTAAGGGGGTAAACTAATTAAAAGATAACGTTATAGGGTAAATTGATAGTATTGATATAGTTTAAGGAGGTAAAGTGATAATAACCCTTCTCCGGATCATGATCAAAAGCTCCTAAAGAAGAGTCCATGAAAAGGCTTGGACTGTGTCAAAGCTAGAGGCTTTGGAGACATAATAACAGAATGCTGAATATGTTAAGTTAACTTGGACGCAGTTGGAGTGGTTCTGGAGTCTGATAGAATAGGAAAGTGATGTAGCTTGAGGGTCCTACCTTTGTGTACAAACTTTAACGCTATGATCAACGAAGAATTAAAGCTCTCATTTATTTCTCATAAAAAAAAAAGAAATTTTTGAAGCTGTGTTTTATTTTTTATTCTACAGAAATTAGATGACCTCAGTTTCTTGACACTTTCTCTAGCTACCCAGATCCAAGGTGGAGGGCTTTGATTGGATTTAGCGGATTGACTAGCACTAGTGATTAGCATATGATAAAACAATTCTTAGTATGACGGTTCACAAACATTAGTATGCAGGGAAGAATGAAAATAAGATGGAAAGGTGTGATTTAGTCCCTTTCTTACGTGATTATATTGGAGTGCATGAAAACAATTTTGTTTTCAATTTTTTTAATAAAGAAGGGATAGGATCTAAAAAACGGAGAGAGGGTAAAGGGATTAAAATTTAGAGCATGGTATGTTCATATGATGACTTTGTTATCTCTAACTAACTCTGTTTCTTCTGTCAACTTAAACTTTTTTCCTTGTCTCTTTATCATTTTTCTTCCCCATATTTTCAAACTTTCGATGTATATACCGAAAACAGAAAATGGAAAAAATTTCGCTAATCACTCTAAAGCACTAGCGGTAATTTCTCAGCAAACTCCCTCTCCTGATCTGATTTTAGTTTTATCTTCTTAAAAAGACCATACTTGTTGGATTGATTGTGAAGTAAAACAGCAGCGTTGAAAAAAAAATACCTTTCATGGTCAACCAAAAGTCTTTTGAAGACTCAAGCAGCATATAATAACTAGAAGGCCTCTGTTATTTATTTTTCTTCATATTTTTTCTTATTTGTCTTGGATTGAGGTTTCTTTTCATATATACGATTGCTGGTTTATTTTAAATCAAATAATGATGATGATAATAGTTGATAAGTGCTTGTTTTGCATGATTTTATATAGTTGTTTAAGTTGATTTTGGTGTGTTTTAGTTGATTTAGAGGTTGAATAACTAGTTTTTTAGTTGACTTTTGAATTTGGTGGTTAAAATCAGAAAGTTACATATTGATAGTACTAAGTGGTGAAAACTTCATGTTTTGTAGGTTTTAACATTTTAGTCATCAAATGAAATTAAGTGCCAAGTCATTTGAACAATTATTGATGATTTGAAGTGTATTTGAAGCTGACATGAAGTGGAAATGATGATACAATGAAGAAATAAGGAAGAAATGGATTGGAGGACATGACACATTTTGGTATTTTGACTATAAATCGAGTTACAAGTATTGGATTGAGATGACCCTTTATTCATTTTGAAACTAAAACAATGGTATACAATTCTTATCAAGTCATCAAAGTCCAGTTCTCACACTATCATAGTCAAAAGTCCGAATTACTGAAGCAATTTCTGCTGCAATGCCCATCCAACCTGTTTGAGTATTTTCGGCATATCTCAGCATCTAAACCTCCAAATGACATGATTTTTGTGCCATTTGAAAGTAATTCAAAGGGCTACAATTTCATGTTTTGTGTAAAAGCTCATTCAACCTCCTTCATATAATTATTTGGCCTCAAATTCAGCATTGGTTACTAAGCTAGTTACAGGGCAGAAGCTGGAAAATTTTGTCAAGAGACAGGGGAGGTGGAACCAATCCTGTAGCCTAAGCTACTTGAGCCGGTTCTAGTGCTGTTTATGAAGCTGAAAGTTTCACCCACTCGCACAACTTATGCAACTTGCTCAATTATTGCCTTTCTTTCTTCTTACCCTATAAAAGGGATCTCCATGGACGAAAATTGCAGTTGGAGAAGGAGAGAAAAACACCAACAAAATGTAGATCTAAAGCTAAAAACTCCTAGATGTTAGATCTTAGGTCAGTTTAGGTTAGTATACGAGTAGATTAGTCATCCCTTCTTTGTATTTAGCTAGCTTGGATGAGGATTGAGGTAGAAGATGGAGAAGTGGAGCTCTAGTGACAAGGGTTTGATCTCTCCCAATACTTTAACTCTTGTATTTGATTCCTTTGTTAGTTATAATACAAGATTAGATTGTATTTTCATTTGCTTTATGTTTAGCTAAAGTGTCATGCCTTGGGTTTTGGTTGAACTATCTATGAATTATTTGTTATATTTCTTTGGTTATTTGATGCTATTATCTTGAGCAGGCTTTTCAGTATTTGTGCTTTTATAATCATAATTAACTGGTCATTAATTATAATAATTTCAAAATATTAAGTTTGCAATGAGAATTGGGATTTAACACTAGTTCAAAGAAATACTAAATCTAGAGAGTACACTCACGAAAGTACATGCACACTTTTGTGACTTGTTTATTAGAAATTTCATAAAATTTTATGAGCTTATAGTTGATTTCATAACCATGAAAGTAGGTATGGATTAGGTATAGGTACAAGTGATTCACTGGTGAAAGCGAGTATCATATGCTTGGGGAAATTGCGCTATAGTTAGTCGAAATAATAATAATCAATTAATCGAGGAGATTCGCAAGCAAAAGTGATTAGGGATTCCATTATTCTAGGAGCTTTCTAGTGTGATTTTCTAGTGTAATTTTTTTTGTTTCATTTGTTGATAGTATAAATAATATAGAAGTCTTAGTAGTGCGAATAATTAACTATCTTCCCTGTGAGTTCACGTCTTAATATTTTATACTTACTCTTGACCCATATACTTGTGAAAAATCGTGTATGGAATAATTTAGAAAATTATAAATTTAAAACTTGACTATAAATTAAATTTTATTGTTGTATGCATATCCTACACTCATCAGGTTTCAATGCTAGTGTCTTCTCCTATTTAGCATCCCACGGGATGCATGCTAAAGCCTAAATGTTAGCAAGAAAAACACGCAACGAAATCTTTTAATCGCTGAACTTTTAGCAAGCCGTGGGAACTGTGATTAATATCGCTCAATGAAGGAAAAACCCAAGAATAAAACTTGGTTGAGCGATCACAAAAGATGCCACACAAGTCTTTGATTAACCACAATAACTATTTGACAAATTGAAGATAAATCACAATGTGAACAAAGTTAAGGCAAGGGAGAAATTGAAATAATATTTCATTCATAAACCAATTTTTCTCAAACTACAAACGTGTATTTAAAGTTCTATTTACACAAACATGAAATCTATTCTAATTTTAATTCCATAACTTAACTCTATTTTCTAAACCAACTTTGACACCTAATTCTAATCTAACTACCAATAATAAATATAATTTTAAAACTACTAAACTTCTAAATATGCTTGATTTTATTTTTATCAACACTAAAGGCTTTGAACTTGTATATAAAGTTCTATTTAAAGTTGTATGTAAAGCTCTATTCGAACTTGGATTTAAAGCTCTATTTACATAAACATGAAATCTATTCTAATTTTAATTCCATAACTTAACTCTATTTTCTAAACCAACTTTGACACCTAATTCTAATCTAATTACCAATAATAAATATAACTTTTAAACTACTAAACTTCTAAATATGCTTGGTTTAATTTTTATCAACACTAAAAGGCATTGAACTTGTTTATAAGGCGTTGTTTTTCAGTTTGTTTGAACTGACTCCTTTTCCCCATAGGAAGGCGTTAATCTATATAGCGGTTTTATTGCGCTTTCTTGTTGTCGTCCAAAATTGATGGATATTAAGCAAATTGTTTCATATTTCAAACATAAACTCAATAAACAAGAATTGTAGACTTCAACCATAAAATAGGGAGTAAACTGAAAGAAAATGGAGCAAACGCGGCACTTTTTAATAATTTATTTTTCCTCTAATAAACAGGAAGGTAATGGTTGTAATCATATATGCATCCTATTTTTCGGCCTCGTACTCTATAGTCTACTTCTCCTCCCATGTAGGCCAGAGCATATAGGGCTCAAGGGTTCTATTTTGATCAGTTCAGAATTGACTGTAATGCTCCATGTAATAATGTACACTCAAAATTATAATTCAGAATATCTATTGTTAGCAGCTTAAAATAATTGTTAAGTTTTCAACCATTTAAAACGGTTGAAATCTGTTAAAAGTATGAAAGAACATTTATCATTTCCAATAACAAATATTATAGTCCACCCCTAAATCAAGGTAGCATATGCAAATCGAGGCAGATCTATAAATATGATTGAAACATACAAATCTTGAGGTAATTTCCCCCTATATAACTTCACATAATATGAACGCAACTAAAATTATTAAGGCCGGTAGTACTTGAGCTTTTGATGTATGACTTCAATGCTGGTCTGAAAAAACAAAAACAATTCCCTATTACGTTTGTCAGAGAAAAGAGATGAAGCTTTGGAAAACATCCTCTGCTTTCTATTCATTCCACAATGCCTATATACCAGATTTGGCCAAAACTTTAGCCGCAAGAGAATCCTCCTATGATTGAGGAACCTACCTAGAATTATACTAGAATCCAATCACTTAGAGATATACTAGAATCCCAGCCAACTAATTACTTATCTAACTAACATATATATCTAATATTATCGATACAACTAATATACAGCTAATACCCCCCTCAAGTTGGAGCATGAAGATTCGAAATGCCCAACTTGGCGAGTAAGTTAGCAAACTGACGCCTGCCCAGTGCTTTAGTAAGAATATCAGCCAATTGATGAGTAGTCGGAACATAGGCTGGACGAATGGTACCACGACAAAGCTCATCTCGAACGAAATGACAGTCAACCTCAATATGCTTAGTACGTTCATGAAAAACGGATTCTGAGCAATGTGTAAGGCAGACTGACTATCACTGTAGATACGCATAGGAGTAGGATGGGGAACACCAAGAGTAAGGAGCAACCCGCGTAACCATTTCAACTCACATGTGGTGACAGCTAAAGCGCGGTACTCGGCTTCTGCAGATGAACGAGATACCGTTGGTTGCTTCTTAGTTTTCCATGAAATCGGAGAATCACCAAGAAACACAAAGTATCCGGTCAAAGATCTACGCGTCATAGGACAACTTGCCCAATCAGCATCACAATAGGCTGTTAGGCGTAAGTCAGAGAATGATTTGAGCAATATACCCTGACCAGGATTGGACTTCAGATAGCGAACCACTCGTAGAGCTGCTTCCCAATGCGCCTCCTTCGGCTGCTGCATGAATTGAGCTAAGATATGAACACAATAGGATAATTCAGGACGGGTGATAGTCAAATATATAAGGCGACCAACTAGCCTGCGATACTGTGCAGGAGATTTCATATCGGCACCCTCATTAAATCCCAAACGATGATTTTGCTCTATGGGAGTGCCAGCTGGCTTGGATCCCAAGAGACCTGTCTCAGAAATAATATCCAACGCATATTTGCGTTGACTGAGAACAATGCCAGTAGAATTTTGAGCAACTTCAAGACCTAAAAAATATTTGAGCATACCAAGATCCTTCATATGGAAACAGTGGCTTAAGTAGCGTTTGAAACGTTGTATAGCCGCCGAATCATTTCCTCTAATCATCAGGTCATCGACATAAACCAGAGTTGATAAGTGCACAGCATCTTGCTGGTAAGTAAACAAAGAGTAATCGAAGGAAGACTGAACAAAACCGTAGCGAGTAAGGGCCGTTGCTAACTTGGCAAACCAACACCGTGGGGCTTGTCGCAAACCATAGAGAGACTTGCGTAGACGACACACTTTGTTGTGTCCTGACGCCGCAAATCCTGGAGGGAGACGCATATAAACTTCTTCGTCAAGCTCACCGTGAAGAAAAGCATTGTGTACATCCATTTGATGTAATTCCCAGTGCTTCGCTGCTGCCACTGCGAGGAATGTACGAACCGTCACCATCTTGGCCGTCGGGCGAAGGTTTCTGTGTAGTCAATTCCTTCGACTTGATGATTGCCAAAAACCACCAAGCGGGCTTTATAACGTTCAATGGACCCATCTGCATGATACTTAATGCGGTAGACCCATTTGCTGCCTAACGCTTTCTTCCCCTTAGGCAACTCTTCAATGGTCCACGTACCATTGGCTTCCAACGCCTTTATCTCTTCCTTCATTGCATCGCACCAACATTGAGAACGAACGGCTTCTGAATAACTGGAAGGCTCACGTCCTGCAGTTATAGCCGCCAAGAAACGGCGATGCGGCAAGGAGAATTTATTACAGGTTACATAGTGAGAAATAGGATATGGTGTACCTGTGGACGCCGTCGAGGATGAATGAGCAGGTGACGGGCTGAGACGAGCTGTATGTGTTACATAATCTTGAAGCCGAACAGAAGGATATCGTTGCCGTTGTCCGCGACCAAGCACAACCTCTGGCTCAGTAGTATCACCTTGGTTCCCACTGTCGGACCCACCGGTGTCCTCAAGCACTCTCTCAGAGTGCGAGGTAGATGAGCTCCTGTGTCCTTCGCGATTGGTAGAAGGCAAGAGCCAGTGTGCTTCCTCGTCAAAAGTACCAGAAGCATGTGGAGCTGAAATTACATTGGAGATGTCGCGATCCACAGTCTCCGTAGAGAAAGGAAACTTGGACTCAATGAATACCACATCTCGTGACTCAAACAGGACGCCACTATCTAAATCATATAACCTCCACCCCTTCTTTGCATAAGGGTATCCAACGAACACACATTTACGACTTCGACTGGTGAATTTATCTCTGTCGCAATTAAGACTGTGTGCATAGCAGAGACAACCGAAGACCCGTAAATTATTAAAAGATGGTGCTTTGCCAAACAATACTTCAAAAGGTGTTTTTCCATCCAGAAGTGGTGTGGGAGTTCGATTAATCAAATAGCCTGCAGTCAAAATGCATTCACCCCAAAATGTGATAGGCAAACAAGATTGAAAACGAAGCGCCCTTCCCACATTAAGGATATGTCTATGTTTACGTTCAACGCGCCCATTTTGTTGAGGAGTGTCCACCATAGACATTTGATGAATGATTCCAAGATCTTTCAAGTAACTGGTTAAACATGTAAATTCTTTGCCATTGTCACTACGAACAATTTTGACCTTTCTATTAAATTGGCGTTCAGTGAAAGCCAAAAAATTTTTAAGGATCTTAGGCACCTCGTGCTTCTCCTTTATCAAGAAGATCCAAACAGCACGTGAGTAATCATCCACAATAGTTAGAAAATATCTAGAACCACAAAGAGACACTTCACGATATGGACCCCATAAATCACAATGTATCAACTCAAAAATTTCAGCAGCCTTATTTTCACTAGGAACAAAAGGAGTTCGAGTATGTTTTGCCCGCAAACAAACATCACAATGACCTAAATCTGACCCAAACTTAATACCACCAATCATAGGAGAAAGGGATTCCACAACTCGCTTGGAGGGGTGTCCTAGTCTTTGGTGCCAAAGCTCCGCACTAACGGCGCTGTTCATCTTATTTGCTCGAGCAGGAAGTACTTCCCTCACAACATACAGCCCTTCTCGCTCTTCACCCGCTCCAATCAGCATCCTCGAAGTGCGGTCCTGTACAACACATAGACAATCAGTAAACTTCAATATAAGAGTCTTGTCTCGAGCCAACTTTGACACTGAGATCAAATTGCAGTCTAAGTCAGGTACAAATAAAACATTCTTGAGACACAAAGATCCCAAAATAACAGTTCCTTCCCTTGTAGCCATAACCTGTTCACCATTAGGCAACTTCACAGGACAAGGAGGAATATTCCATACTTCGCTAAAAGACTCAACGACTCCGGTCATATGATGCGAAGCGCCGGTATCAAAAAGCCATTGTAAATTCGCATTACCAGACAAACGATGGCTCGATATTATTTGTGTGTGCTCAAGAGTGACTTCAATGTCATCCAATCTTTTGCACTAAGATTTTCCAGCCCCACCTTGTCTGCATCTCCAAGAACATGGCATCGATGAT
This sequence comes from Coffea humblotiana, assembly GCA_023065735.1. Lineage (NCBI taxonomy): Eukaryota > Viridiplantae > Streptophyta > Magnoliopsida > Gentianales > Rubiaceae > Coffea > Coffea humblotiana. Next base: position 27,488,804 of record CM041210.1, read on the forward strand.
GCGGTGGTTTCTGCCGGTCCTGCACAGCAGTTGCATTTGCCATCCCACCCTACCGCGACCTGGTCGTCCACCTTTTCCTCTACCACGGCTAGTCGTATCTGCTCCTCGCCCAGCAGGAAATCCGTGTAACCGATAGCAAGTGTCAATGGTGTGTCCTGATCTTTGACAATAAGAACATAGAGGTCTGTCCTCTCGTCGAGTTCCTCCTGAATGTCGCGATCCGTCTGCAACTGGTGCCTTGACTGCAAAACTGACCGGATCCGTCTTCTCAGGAGCCAGATTCTGCGTCATAGAGCAAACCTGCTCCTGTTCCGTCACCTACGAGTAGACTCGGTACATGTTAGGTAGGGGATCAGTTGCTATTATGGTGGACCGAATGGTGCTGTAAGGAGTTTCATCGAGTCCCATGAGGAACTGATGAACTCTCTCCTCTTCACTGCGCCATTCCAGTCGTGCATTGAGATTGCATGTACAACCACGACAAGTGCACACCGGCATCGGATCGTGATCATTCAGATCATCCCAGATCTTCTTGAGTCTACCGTAATAGCCCATAACGGTATCACCGTTTTGTTTGCACTTTGAAACTTCAGTTTTTAATTGATGAACCCTCGCTCCATTGCGTACAGAAAACCGTTGTTGGATATCATTCCACAACTCTTTGGCTGTTTCTCTGTAAGAGATTGTGGAACGCAGACTTGGCTCTATCGTATTAAAAATCCATGAGATAATCATGGAGTTCACAGTCCACCAATCTTCTAGCTCGTTTGAGTCATCGGTTGGTTGTTTGATTGAGCCGTCAATAAACCCATTTTTCTTCTTCGCTCGAAGCGAAATACGAATTGCTTTCGCCCACTCTTCATAGTTGGTACCTTTCAATTGGGTATGAGTAATTAGGTTTCCTGGATTATCATTTGACGTAAGGGCAAACGGCGACATGGATTTCTTCCCATCATCTGATCCGGAATCCCTTGAAGACGTCATGAATCTTTGGTGTCAAAAGAGTTACTTTTTCTTGTGTGGCTCTGATACCATGTCAGAGAAAAGAGATGAAGCTTTGAAAACATCCTCTGCTTTCTATTCATTCGACAATGCCTATATACCAGATTTGGCCAAAACTTTAGCCGCAAGAGAATCCTCCTATGATTGAGGAACCTACCTAGAATTATACTAGAATCCAATCACTTAGAGATATACTAGAATCCCAGCCAACTAATTACTTATCTAACTAACATATATATCTAATATTATCGATACAACTAATATACAGCTAATAACGTTGAAGTTTTAATGTCCAAAATATACTCATTTTTCTTGCTAGAGAGTTGAAAACACATAGTGGGCTGTGGTAAATCACCATTTCTTTTTGGCTTTTTTTTTCCTTTGAGTAGGGGAGGAATAAGATTTGTAAATAGGGAGGAAAAAGAGAGATTTGAACTGAGGACCTTTAATTAATTTATGAGGCCACAATCTTAATGGCAAATCATCTTCTCTAAAGTTCTTTAAAAGTTCGTAGTATCACCAAACCCATTCAATAGAACAATGATACATGAAGTGAATATAATGTCTGATTTTCTTCTCTTCATTGTTCATTTGTATAAAGGTATTAGCGTTATAATAATCCGACTTTATATTCATTTGAAAGAATACGTTCTAAAAGTAGTGAAAAACGTGAAATCATCTAATTCGATTAATTTTGTAGCACTAGTATTCATAGGCATTATTCCTCAGTTGCTTCTTAATCACGACTTTTAATAAAGAAAAAAATACACCAGTATATTGCAAGGACAAATAGCAAACCAAAATATTCATAACAGTTGAATGAAGTCCTGTCCTCTTCTTCATATAGCAGACTACATGCGCCCGGATGCTGCAAACGGCCACATTTATAACAAAATTGCAGCCCACATCTGCAGCCAAAAGTTTCAGTTCATTAGAATGTAGATGGAACACTCTTATGAAAAATTGAAACATGAAGATGTGATTATTAGGAAAAGGAAGTAATTTGTAATGTTGAGGCAAATAGATAAGAGAAGTTAATTAGCTAGTTCTCCTGATGTGTAAAAATTGATGCACTTAAGATCTGTCTCGAAAAAGCATTCTGTGCACATGTACAAAATAGCTGCCCACATCTGCACATCATTGGTAAACTGTGTGAAGAATAAAGATGCATGTGTGTGGCATATGCGTGTGTGTGTGTATATATATATGTGTGTGTCTGTGATGTATGTATCAGTCTGTATGTTTGTATAGTTATTTTTTAGGAAACTATATATTTGGGAGTTAAAATTTGCTTTGTACAATTTGCATGTGCTTCATGATGAGAGTCTCTACCAATTAGCAATTGGTAAAGGGGTACCATACAATGTTTTCATAATTATCTAATTAAACTAATACCAGAAAATAGTTGGCAAAATTAAATTCGTTTTCAATATCTACAATGTAACAGACATACTTGTTTAATTTTATATACCAAGGTACGTTCTCCCTATTCAATTAGATTTTTAACTACTTTTTTCTCCTTAAATTGAAAGTCTACTCAAATTTTTTTATAACTGGATTTGGAGTTTTAATTGTTAAGGCTAATTTTCAAACTTTACTAACTCATAACTCTTCAGATTTAGTTGTATTGTAGGGATAGTTTAACTGGTAGCAAATCCTCTAAGAGGGCAATTAACACCTTAAAAACATAGCTTTATCACACTTCAAAATCTGCTAAAATCCTCCCTTTGGTTGACACACTAAATATTTGGTTAAACCCCAATTACAAATGCATCCCAAATTGGCTAGAGTCTGCTCTAAAGATTTTTTATTAATTGAAAGATTTTCTATGCATTGACTTCAAGATTTTGATTCATAAATTAGTTCCCCGATCCCCATCTATTCCCTCATCATTCTATCTATAACTCAAAAAAGAAAAGACAAAATACTTTTAATTTACCATGAATAAACTTAATCATCAGCCTCCAAAATGTAACTTAATTAGTAGGGATATTAATCAGATAAGGTTCTTAATTTAACTCTCAAACCCTTCTATTTCCCCTTTCTCCGTTGCAAGACTAGAAAGTCTTCTTTAGTCAAAGAAAATAGAAAATAAAAATAAACATAGAGTACTATATTAAACTTTAACAGAAGGTAGAAACTAAGCAATGTAAAACTTCATCTTGAATTTAAATAGTGCAAATAGTGCTAACCTGCATCGCATAGTATTGCAACCATGTGTTCGCTCAATAACGTGACCACATCTAGGGCATCTTGCCCACATACTCTAATCCACTATCCTCCCAAATTTCGAATCAATTTCATCTCTATATTGACCAGTTTCACTGCATTTAAATCCTGCATGCCACGGCACTTGGCAATTGAAACAAAATAGTCTTTTGCAATTTGGACACAGAGATCTGGTACATCTGTTTTTTGCACTCGTTGATGATCAATGTGGAACAATTGTTGTTAGGACAATAACACCTCGGAAACTTTAGCACGAACGAGTTGCAAATACAATCGCTCCATTCGATGAAAAGTTTTTGGGAGATTAATGCTTTACATTCAAGAAGGCTTAAGAATTTGTCACAATCTCGATTGGGGCACTTCAGATTTGCTGTATTCTCATCTTCGACTTTTGCCTTGATATAATTCGCCATGCAATCCAAGCAAAAGTCGTGTTCACAGCCCCCCTTTTGTTTGAACTTCTTGTTCGATGACAGGGATTCGAAGCATATCCCCACATGTGAAAGTCGATGTTGATCTTGATCTTGAAGTTGAAGCATTATTGTCACCTCGACGAGATTCATCCATTGCTCTTTTTTACTTCAATTTTGTCTTTTCTTGGAAACTGGATTTTGAGGGCTTTCGTTGTCTAAAGTTTCTTCAGACTAGGAAGGGAAAATTTTCAAGTCATTACTGATTATAAGGATGGGTTTTGATTTTTTTTTTTTTTCCAAACATAAGACTAGCCAGGGTGGCCTTGATTTATTAGTTTACCCTATTTCTTCATTTTCCATATGGAAGTGGATTTACATCTGGTTGTTTCGAAATAATTCGCTTTCCTAAGTAATTTCAGGATCAATTCATTTGATGTGTGTATAGGAGCAATATACATCCCACTCCTACTTGGATTTATACTTATACGTTGACATGGCAAACTAATGCATAATATTCTCTTCCTGTCTACTTAGATCGTTAGGGAAAAAAACTAAACAAGAAAAGTGTTAGGAAAATAAAACCTTCATGATAAACTGTTAGGGAAAACGATACAGGAAAGTGGGGTTTTCGTGAAGGAAATAAAGTATAATCTTGTGTAGAAGAATCTGATTGAAGTAGGCCAACAGTAAAGGTTAAAGCAAGTTTGTAGTGAAAATTTGAGGAAAGAAAAGGAGTTTTCTTAAAAAAAAAAAAAATAGATTGAGGACAAATTTAAACTGTCACAATTAATACTTGCAATTTTGGTACAATGGCAGGGAATAAGCTAGTAATGGCAACCGTCCGCCCCGCCCGTTGCCCGCTACTTCCTCCCCCTCCCGCCCCATCCCCCGCCCAGCTTCCCTTGTGGAGGTACCCGCGGGGTTAATAAAAATTTATTGTATAATTTTATTGTAGTCAAATTTTAGCAAATAATTAAGTACTAAAATATTAACACATCACCAAGTCATTATCTATTGTAATTTTATAATTGAAACTCATAAAAATAATCAAATAAAAATTATTTGAATACAATCCAATAGGATAAAAAAATACAACTAAAATAGTCAAGTTTTCACTTTTATAATAAATACAATCATTAAGTCATTATTGTATTTTGTTATGAGAAAAAAATGTTAATATGTTAAGTGTAACTAGGAATTTAGTATAAATGTATTAGTAAATCTAGTATAACTAATTAATAATTTCTATTAGTAGACATGTATAATTATTAGTATAATTGATAATATCAATTATATTACATATGCTAATATATATTATATAATACGTATAACTAATAATATTATTATTATAAGTTTGTAACTAATTAAATTAAATATTATGTATATATATACATATAAATATATATTAATAAAATATATATATATTTTGCGGGTGATAGGACGGGGTATATTGCCCCATCCCCCCCCCCCCCCCCCCCGCCCTAGTTTCTTAATGGGGGGAAAGAAAAATCCCCCCCCCTCCCAACCCGCCCCAACCCCCGCTCCATTAACTACCATCCCCAGAATAAGCAAAGAATAGGACGGGAAAGAAAAAAGGGAAAATGATATGGAAGAAACTACTAACATAAGAACTATATTTAATCGATGAACAATATGAACGGAAAAGAAGTAGAACGCTCTACATATTTCTTGGCCGATAAAAACTTATACCGGGATGTAGACTGTGTTTATTTATTGATTGATCAAATAATTACCTGCACTGGTGCTGTGGTGCACCTTTATTTAGATAAGAAGTCCCAACCGCCAAGGGAGAACTTATCCTTTCCATTTTTATTTCTGGGAGCAGGTTGAACTTTCTATATATATATATATATAGCATAACAGAGAGATAGGTTCCCTTAACAAGTTCAAATCTAGGATTACGAATTTAAATAAATCAATTTGCTGATTCCTCTTACCTTTTATGTGAAATCAAGTTAAAATTGAAAGAGCTATTTGATTCTTTTCTGCGAAACATGTGCGTCAGCTATGCTTATTTGCCACGGTGGACCCAAGATTTTGTTGAGAGGGAGAACTTAAATAGGTTCCCTTAATAAGATGAACAACAAAATTCCCTCTATTATACGGGCCTTGAGATCTAACTTAAATACTAATAGGATATTAATCACAACAACAAGAGATCAAACTTCAAACTCTCCTTTTTTCCATTTCCGTTATGAATCTTTGAGTCTAACTTGAATCAGAAAAAAGACAATGAATGACAGAGGGAGATAGGACCACAACAAGGTTTGACAGAGGGCGATAGGACCATTCGTTTGGTTTTCTGAAAACGAAAAAAAGAAAGAAAATTCAAAGTTCATCGAATACGTCCTTATTAATTTGAATAAGACAGAAAAGTGAAAAATGAACTTGTGGGTGTAAAAGTCTCTGACCATTGCTATTGCTATCTTGGCAAATGTTGACAAACGCGATGGTCAACTCAGAGTGGTTAAATCTTTTTTTTTTTTTTTGGACAGGCCAAAAAAAAAAATCAGTGGTTGAATCTTGAAAAAGTCATCGAAATCCTAATTAATGGCCGTCATCTTGAAATTTCATACTTTGATTGGACCAATTATGAAAATAGGATAAGATATTCAGCACCCTTAGTCTCCCAAATCCAGAAAGAATGGTAATTCAAATAATTAACTTGCTATTTATGGACAATAATCATGATTACAGGAAATATGAAAGAATGACAACTTAACTAGGTAAGATGCACTTGTAGTACTATGATAAAAACCAATTGCTGAAGAGACCCTATTCCATGGTTTTCCTTTCCATGAATAGAAAATAAACATTATTCACTCGCTGCTAAATACAAAACTATGAATCCAACTTTTGGGAGTAGAGAATGAATTGAATTAGAGACCAGAAGTGAAAGGCACGTTGGTGGCTGGCAACCAAGAATTTCCAGCAATGAAGTTTCCGACGGTGAATCGAGAAGCCTCTGTTGCACTAGTTATCGCGTGATACCCCTTCCAGTTTTACCCTATTTGCAGTTGATGAACCAGGCCCTGTATTAGCATATTCTCCGTAGTATAAGGTATCTAGAGCAAAATTACCACTCCAGGGCAGCCAACCAGCTGGATCAATTAAACCATCAAGAAATGTTTTCATAAACACCGTTCTTGAATACTGTTGCCATGGCCTTCCAAGATATGTCTTGACTGAGCTCTGCACTGGCTTCAAATCCGAAGCAGCTGTAACTCTGGAATTGTGGATAGATATTCCAGTGTTTTGGTTGGGATCGGTTCTACCTTGTGCTGTGATAGTGTTTGTCTTGTTCGGAGGATTTCTTGAATAAAGATTGCAATTCTGGAAAACCACAGCAGCATTTCCGAATATGTAGTCAACAGTTCCATAAATATCGCATTCGCTGTAAAATTGTCTTTGCGAGTGGACGTAAAGGGTGTCTTGATAGCCTTCAAAGCTGCACTGGTAGAAGACAGAGAGATCGGAACCAGATCGAAGAGCTACCGCTTGGTGATTTTGAGGTCCGGCTGTGTTCCTAAATGTAATTCCTCGAGCAATGAATCCATCACCCACAACCGCTGAAATTATGTAGATAGGAATATTGTCAGCTCCGTTACAATTTTCTACACATGAATATTCAAATAAAAGTCGAAAACCAATATCACCTTATAGGGCTTCCATGCATGCAAAGAAGAAGTTCTTTATGCATGGAGCATGCATGCTGTTAACAAACAAGTTCGTGGTGTAATTTGTGCTTTAGAGAACCTTTCTTGATATTCATTTATGTTCCAAGTTATCTAAAATCTCTTCTAGAAAGGTGTGTGTGTGTGTGTGTATATATTTATATATATATGCACACACACACACTTCATATTCGAAAATCAACATTACCACAACTTCTGTGTGTGTGTGTATATATATATAAACTAAAATTGCTTTCTTTGTCAGCTTAACTTACCAACTGTCGCAGATTTGAAAGTGGTGGTACCACCGCCAACGCTATTGCTTCCGGTGATAATGGTTTTTCCAATACCATCACCAACCAACATGATATTCTTCAACTTAGTTCCAATCTCCACATTTTCCTTATACGTTCCAGCCTTTACATGTATCACATACCTTCCATTACCCGATCGTGTCGCTGCAGCAGCTACAGCTGCAGCAACCGTCTTAAAGTTGCCTGAACCATCTTGTGCTACCACAGCATTTGGTGATGGAGATGAAGATTGCAAGAGTTTCCTGTCGCCCGGAGCCACCCAAGTTGGGAACCCCTCCTTGTAACTTGGCTCATTATATCCCACTTTGTTTAGGGATAAAGTGTTACTAATCAAGCAGCTGACATTGTTTGACATCAAGGGAACAAGATGATCAGCAACACCAAGCTCAATGAACCCTTGTTTGCAGGTCTCAAGATTGGTGAGTGCTGTGCTGAGCCAAGTTTGTGCATCAACTGCATTGCACTTGGTGTAAGGATCAACAGTATTGTTAATCTTGACAATGGTGCTTTCATATAGCTCTAAACAATCTTCCCACGCGGCCTTTTCGCGCTCATCTCGACATTTTGAGCCGAGGTTATTGGTGTTTTCTTGGGCATGCACGGCACGTTCTAAGGCAAGATTGAGTGACATCTTGAAAAAATCGGACTTCCTTTTATGGGATAGTTATAGCCATATTTAGGGCTTTGCGACAAGAAATATTCACATGGTTGTGGATATGGGGTTTGTGCACACCATGATTTTATTGATGGTGGAGGAGGAATATTTCTAGCGAGGGCAGGAGAAACAAAAACAGTCATGAACAGAAAAATTGCCAAAGGGAATGCCATTGCCAGCTTAGAGATCAACATGTCAATGGATCGACTTGATCAAGATGGTGAAATCGGAAATGTAAGGGAATAGAATGCTTTGTAATTAGCAAGCTTGTGTGGAGTACTTTCAGAATGAGCTTTGGGTGACTATATATAGAAGTGCAAGCAAAAACATTGGGCGGTTTAGTCTAAAACGTTGGATGTGGGGTAGGGATGAACATTCTTCGTTCCTTTTATCATGTGGTTCAAAAGTAGTAAAGCAATTCAATATTCTGAATTTTCTGATTTTGCCTGCGGAGACTAAATCTAATCATGAAATATAGTAACAGCTATATTGAGTTATATATTATTTTTGTTGAGTTGATGACAATCCAGGAATGGATGAGGAAATTAGACTCAGCACATGACGCGTCTAGGTCATATTCTGATCTTTTGCAAGTGTTGAATGGGTTACGGGGAAGCTAGCTTTTGTTGGGAAGTATCACAAGTTGAGTTGTTGTCCAATTTAAGTCAGTAGTATAATTTTTACAACATTTAATGGAAACTTGCACAACTTCAGTGTAAAACTTGGATTTGTAACTCATATAACTGTATGAATTTATGCAAAAATTACGATTACATTATGACTGTATGAATTTACCGGCAAGGTTATTAAATGTATACAATTGATTTGAGCTGGAGCTTGTGAGACTTCAAATGCTTCTGGTTCTTGATCGCCTTTCACATTTGCTTTTGACTGTTGTTGGCCTGAACACATTTTCCATTTTGGGAGCTAAATTAATTGATTGAATAAATAAAAAATAAAATTGAGTTTGCTCGAATTGAAGATTATTTGAAAATTACTTTTTTATAATTTGATGTATTAGAAATAAAAAAAAGGTAATTAAAAATATTTTAAAAAATAATTGAAAAATTTGTTTATGATGTAAGAAAGTTTCCTTTTTCAAGTATTTCCAATCCAAACACATTTGACAGTACCAATGCATGGTAGCGACATATTACTTGATCGAATATTATGTGTTGCGATGCATAAGTTGTTTGTACCAAATTAAATTAACCTTATTCGAAAAGTTAGGCCTAGTTTCGAAAGCTATTTTTCTCCAAAAAATTATTATATTTTTTCTAAATACATATCTCAATTACCTTTTTATCTAACATATAACAAATTATTACAGTACATTTTTTTAACAGAAATTTTAGAAAATAGCAATCCAAACGGTCTCTAAGATAGCAACTTAGTGATAAAATTATCAACACTGCTAATAAATTCTTTCACGTATGTAACGGACTTGGATGTGAATTCATTCAAGGAGTGATCGAGAACCCAAACAAAATGGGCCTGTCATTTCACGTATATTAATTGTTTCTGCACAGACTATTAAGTTTGCTTTATACCCGATCTGAAAGTGAATGGTATCATTTTTCTGTAAATGAGCTAAGTAACTTTTCCATGAGATGAATAGTGCTATTTTGGACTTGTATTAACCAAATGAAGAAACCAATTTGTACTTTGGTTTTAAAAAACTGCTGAGTGGATTTAGCTGTTAGGCATTTCAGAAAACCAGTCTTAACATTGGACGCTGACATTTCAATGCCTTTTTCTTTTGGGGGCGACGATTCTTGCGTAATTTACCTTTGCTTCTTAAGAGCAGTATTTCATTTTGCACCTAAAATGTATATTTGTCCAACTATTATACGACCAAATGGCACCACTTCTTTTTTTTCTCTGGGGAGAACCCATCTTGGATTGGTGTTGTGGCATTTAGGTACAGCAATTGTTGATACAAATAATTCGTATATATTCCTGAGTCATATTTTGTGAACTAAGTTTACGTTGATATTCATATGTCACAAGAAGCAAATTTCAGAACAAGTCAACAATTCCTGTATACTTTGTCAAATCGACACTATAGTTCGGTTTTTAGGAATTAGAGAAAAATCCTTGGTAGGTTGCTAAGGTTTAAAGAGGACGTGTGGAATTAAAGGCACACGAAATTTGGGTCATTCACGTGCTGTATTGCGGTTGCGGCCACCATTCTTTTAGTCAATTATCCAAAAGATGCGGTGCGGAAGGACACCAAAGTCTAAGCTTAGCTGTTAGTTAGTTAAGGATGCCAATATTCTCGATGTTATGAAAAGTAAAAGGTGAAAACAAAAGTGAGTAGGACATTTCTTTTTATTCTATGCTTTTGCGCTGTAACTCGATATTTGGCTAAATTATACATAATTCCCTGTAGTTTAGCTCATTATCACATAACCTCTTTAATGCTTCAAATATCAGGTTTAGCTCCTATAATTTTATATAAAGCAAAAATTTAGCCAAAAAAAAAATCTTTATCACATTGTTAGTTGAAATACCAGTATTGCCCTTAGTTAAGTACTGATTTAATACAACAGTTTTAGCCACCTTTGCATAAATCGTAGGAGGATTATGTAAATAGCTACAAATGCCATAGAGAGTTAAAGTAAATATTCATGCAACTCATAAGGGAATTACGTGGATATTAAGATTCCATCACAATTATTTTTTTGGAGCATGTCTACTTCAATTACTTGGATAGTATTTATTTGCATACTTTTTATTTGCTTGCATCATCAATACATTTTCAATCACCTTTCTATCTCACATAAAAAAGTACTATAGTATTTTTTTTCAAAAAATTATCCCAAATAATCTCCTATTCAAACATACTAACTATTACTAGTAGTGGAGTACTTTCTATTCATATTTCACTTTGTACAGAACAATAAGGGGTTGTATGATTATTTTGAAACTTTAGGGGTACTTATGACATTATTCAAAGTTACAAGAAGGTCATATGTATTTTATCCTTGAGAATTAGGCTCCTAAATGTCAAAAAAAAAAAAGTGATCATACAGATTTGCGTTTCTATACATAACACCAAAACTAAAAATCAAACTGTCTCATTAACTAGTAATCTAGCATATGTCTTTATGATAATTATCGAAGACTTGAAATGTCCTCTACCTAGAAATTTGACATCACTAGTCTGCTTTGTGACTAGAATATTCAATATCTCAATTCTGCAACTGGGTTCAAATTCAAGTAGCTATCCTGTCTATTTTGATGGTTTTCTTTCACATTACACACGCCACATAATTCAGGGACAGGATAGCATTAATTTGTTGAATTACTTCATTGAGTGCTGCTGCCCTTTTGCTTCGTGGAAACAACTCTTTATAAGAAAAACAAATGCAATGCTGATGACTGCTGAGCTTTCGACTTCAAATCGTTCCATTTTTGTTTTATGACTTTTAATTGTCGTCATTTCTCTATTTTTTATTCATTTATCTTTTTGGCTGTTAGACAACTAAGGATAAAGCAAATTAAGCTAAATCTCCTAATAATTTACAGAGAATTGTAAGAGGATGGTATGAGTAGATATACTTGTTATTATTTTTTGTGGTTTGAATTGAGGATGTTTGAAACAATTCCTAACAACTCATGGCAGATCTATGTATTGGCTGATAAGTAGATATTTTACATGTTTTAAGTGTGTTTTATTGGTTAGTTTTGTTGTGTTTTATTTAGTTTTATAGTTAATTAACTAAGTTTCTAGTGAAAATATGCATTTTATGGTTTAAAGGATAAAAATTACATTTCTATGGATTTTAATGGCGAAAACTTCATGTTTTTGTAGGGATTCAATCATTAAATGGCATGATATGAGAAAATATTTCAATGATTGATGATGATTTGAAATAGTTTAAAGAAGATATGAAGTGCAAGAGAGGAAATGTAATCAAGAATAAAAGAAAGCAAGTTTCACAACTTTGATATCTTGTGGTATTTCGGCGATATCTTAAGTTACAATGATCGGATTGAGGTGATTCTTAAATCATTTTGAAACTAAGAGGCAGATCGCATTTGGTATGAAGATATCGAAATCCAGTTCAGTCATTTTCATAGTCAAAAAGTTGAAATACCAGAAGTGAAACTCTGTTGTCAAAAGTTGAAACAGGGCTCTGACCATTTAATGGTATTTCGATCATATCTCCTGCAACCGTTCCTGCCCCTGGTCCCTAAACTCCAGCTTCTTCCTTTTGTCTAACGAGAGGAAAAAGAAATAGATGGAAAAGAAACGGGAATGAAGCAGAAAAATGGTAGGCTAAAAGTCAGAAGAAGCGGAAAGTGATAGCACAAAGGAAAAAGGGGAAGGCAAGGAAGAACAAGAGGAAAGGTGCAGGTGAAAAACCAAAATTCAGCCCAAATAGTAAGCTACTATTCTGGAAGCCTGTTATGTCTAGAAGGGCAAACACATAATTTTAAGGAAAAGGACAAAAATGCCGTAGAATAGTTTATACACAGTTTAGACTAGGGTACACTTTATGAGGTTATTGCTAGAAAAAACAAAACACAATAGCTGCTTCGTTTTGCAACGTGGAAGACCTGTTTGGATTGCATTTTTCTAAATTTTTTGTAGAAAAATTACTATAGTGATTTGATATATGTGAGATAAAAAGACGATTGAAAAATATGTTCACGAAAAATATAGCAATTTTTCTTTGAAAAATTACTGTCCAAACAAGGCAGGTTTTTATATATACGTAAGATATAGAAGAAAAACATTAAAAACAACAAAGCATAAAGAAAAACATGAATCCAATTTCCAATTGACATCACCACGCTAACAAGAATGTCAATGGATGCTACTTAATCCATTTCGTATTTATATAAGGTTATAATAAACAGATTGTGATCTTTGGTTGGTTTGAAGAAGTTTGCTAGTTTGACATATATATATATATATATATATATACTATGAAAGTAACTATTTTAATTAGAACTATTTCTCACTCCTACGTGGCAAGTCTAATTGAAGAGAATTAATAAGTTATGGATCACTTGGGTTTTACCCATATTGAATCCTATTTGGAATATATTATATGTTTAAAAATTATCTCTAATTTTAATATAACTTTAAAAAATAACTAATTTTATCTTAATAATATTGCTTTAACAAACAACTAAGCTTATCTCAATGATTCTGCTTTCTATAAAATTATTACATGTAGGACAATAGTAAAATCTTTTTTAAATCACAATTATTGAAATCTTAGATATCCCAAATTACTTTCTTAATCATAGTTATTGAAATCTTACATATCCCAAATTACTTCCTTTCACCAACCGTTGATTAATATTCAAATTTTTCATCATTTCTTCCTTTAATTTTGAATTAACTTAGTGTAAAAAAGAGAATTAATTGTTACACTGACAAATTTATCAATATTTTTGGAAATTGAATATTTATTGATGAAGAAAAGTGGATTTTTGGATTTTTTCTACTTAATTAAATATGAATATATAATTCTAGGTTTATGGTCATTATAAAAATTAAATTATCTAAAAGAATATTTGTAAAGAAAAGGAATATTCTACAAGTTTTTATATGGAATACATTATTTGACATATAGTATGATATTATAGTGAAAGTATGTAAACAATTTTTAAAAATTAGTAAATAATTGAACATTTAGAATATATTAATTGTTTAAAGTTAAAACAAATGAACATGTAGGATTACTGTTAATTTTTGTATTTAAATTATTTATATTTGTATAAATTCATAATAAATAAATAAAAAAATACCGTGTTAAGGCATGGGTAAAATTCTAGTATATGTTGAAAAAAATCTATGGTTTAACAATCAAATTTGACAGTTCCATGCTTTTTCTGCTTATCAAGTCGAAAAAGACAGAAAAAGTAAAAATGTACTTGTGGATATAAGTCTCCGACCGTTGCTTTATTGACTAATGTTGACAAAGGCGACGGTCAACCCAAAGTGCCTAAATCTTGAAGAAGTCATCGAAATCCTAATTAACCACGACCATGAACTTGAAATTTCATCCATGACAATCAACTTGAAATTTCATACTTTGATCGGAGCAATTATGTGGATAGTAGTATAAGATATTCAGCACCATTAGTCTCCCAAATCAAGAAAAAATGGTAATCCAAATAATTAACTTGATATTTAAGACAACCATCATTACAGGAGGTGTGAAAGAATGACAAATTAACTAATAAATTAAGATACAGTCGTACTACTAGGATAAAAACCAATTGCTGTAGCTGAGATCCTATTCCGTGGTTTTCCTTTCCAGGAATAGGAAATAGACATTAATTTTTTCACTGCTAAATAAAAAATAAAGAATTGAACTTGTGGGAGTATAGAATTAGAGACCAGAAGTGAAAGGCACATTGGTGGCTGGCAACCAAGAATTGCCGGCAATGAAGTTTCCGACTGTGAATTTAGAAGCCTCTGTTGCACTAGTTATCACGTGATACCCCTTCCAGTTTACCCTGTTTGCAGTTGACGAACCAGGCCCTGTATTAGCATATTCTCCGTAGTATAAGGTATCTAGAGCAAAATTACCACTCCAGGGCAGCCAACCAGCTGGATCAATTAAACCATCAAGAAATGTTTTCATAAACACCGTTCTTGAATATTGTTGCCATGGCCTTCCAAGATATGTCTTGACTGAGCTCTGCACTGGCTTCAAATCCGAAGCAGCTGTAACTCTGGAATTGTGGATAGATATTCCAGTGTTTTGGTTGGGATCGTTCTACCTTGTGCTGTGATAGTGTTTATCTTGTTCGGAGGATTTCTTGAATAAAGATTGCAATTCTGGAAAACCACAGCAGCATTTCCGAATATTGTAGTCAACAGTTCCATAGACATCGCATTCCCTGTAAATTGTCTGTCTGAGTGGACGTAAAGGGTATCTTGATAGCCTTCAAAGCTGCACTGGTAGAAAACTGAGAGATCGGAACCAGATCGAAGAGCTACTGGCTTGGTGATTTTGAGGTCCGGCAGTGTTCCTAAATGTAAATTCCTCTAGCAAATGAATCCATCACCAACAACAGCTGAAATTATGTAGACAGGAATATTGTCAGCTTCCGTTAACATTTTCTACATATGAATATTCAAATAAAATTCGAAAACTAACATCACCTTATAGGGCTGCCATGCATGCAAATAAACTAAAATTGCTTTCTTTGTAAGCTTAACTTACCAACTGTTGCAGATTTGAAAGTGGTGGTACCACCGCCAACGCTGTTGCTTCCCGTGATAATAGTTTTTCCAATACCATCACCAACCAACATGATATTCTTCAACTTAGTTCCAATCTCCACATTTTCCTTATACGTTCCAGCCTTTACGTGTATCACATACCTTCCATTACCCGATCGTGTCGCTGCAGCAGCTACAGCTGCAGCAACTGTCTTAAAGTTGCCTGAACCATCTTGTGCTACCACAGCATTTGGTGTTGGAGATGAAGATTGCAAGAGTTTCCTGTCGCCGGAGTCACCCAAGTTGGGAACCCCTCCTTATAACTTGGCTCCTTATATCCCACTTTGTTTAGGGATAAAGTGTTACTAATCAAACAGCTAACGTTGTTTGACATCAAGGGCACAAGATGATCAGCAACACCAAGCTCAATGAACCCTTGTTTGCAGGTCTCAAGATTGGTGAGTGCTGTGCTGAGCCAAGTTTGTGCATCAACTTCACTGCATTTGGTGGTGTAAGGATCAACAGTTTTGTTAATCTTTGACAACGGTACTTTCATTATAGCTCTAAACAATCTTCCCACGCGGGCCTTTTCATGCTCATTTCGAACATTTTGAGCCGAGGTTGTTTGGTGTTTCTTGAGCATGCACGGCACGTTCTAAGGCAAGATTGAGTGACATCTTGAGAAAATCGGACTTCCCTTTTATGGGATAGCCATAGCCGTATTTAGGGTTTTGGGACAAGAAATATTCACATGGTTGTGGATATGGGGTTTGTGCACACCATGATTTTATTGATGGTGGAGGAGGAATATTTCTAGAGATGGCTGGAGAAACAAAAGCAGTCATGAACAGAGAAATTGCCAAAGGGAATGCCATTGCTGCCTTAGGGAACATGTCAAAATATGGGTAGATTTGATCAAGATGATGAAAGTGGAAGACTAAGGGAATTGAAAGCCTTGTAATTAGCTAGCTTGTGTGGAGTGCTTTCAGGATGAGCTTTGGGCTACTATATATAGAAGTGCAGGCAAAAGCATTGGATGTGGGGGTGGGATGCACCTTCTCATTCGTTTTATTATATAATTGAAAAGTAGTAAAGCAATTCAATTATTCTGAATTTTCTGGCGTTGGCCTGCGGAGACTAAATCTAATCATGAAATATAGTAAACAGCTTACTTTTTGAGTTGTATATTATTTTCATTGGACTTGATGGCCAAATAAAAATCAGGAGGAAACGCGTCTTATTGTAGAGAATATTGGCTGCGTATAAACATGCATGAACGGACGCCAAATTTGATCTTTTGATTGTTGTTGGTTATTGGCATCGACAGAATATTTCCCATTTTGCAAGTGCAAATAATTGATTGAATAAATATAGTGAGTTTGTTAGGATCGAAGATTAGTTGAAAAAAATTTTCATAATAATATTGTAGCACTTGTTTATGAAGAAGTGACTGATTCATAATAATATTGTAGCACTTCATAATAATATAAGTGATTCAAAATATAAAAAAGTGATTGGAAAAACATGTTTAATATCATAAAAATATGTTTACATTTCATAGTACGCAATTCGTGGTAGGGACATATTAATTTATCAAATATTACATATTGCAATGAGATTTACGGTAGATTTGTGATGGAATACTCTGCATTGAAAAAAAAAATCATGCAATTAGAATGTACTGTTATCTGAACTTTGCACGAAGAAAATCCTGTTTAGGACGCTGTACATGAAGCTAAGCAACTTTTTTCCATACGATGAACTGTGCTTATATATATGTTTAGAAATTAAACTTTATTTACATATTTGGCCTTGTAGGGTGGTGAAATACTTCTTGAATAGCTTTTACGCATTCTGGTGGCGCTTTAGTCACAAACAATTCCGTGCATATATAAATCACCATTGTTTCTTGGAGTGGCTAGTATTTCATTATGCACGCTAAAATGTATATTTCTACAATTATTTACCACCCAAAAATTCTAGAATGGAACGATAAGTAAGAGAAAATGGTATGAACGTAAGAAAGTTCCATTTTTGACTTGAGATTGTTGAGGAATTGAGGAAAAATCGTTACTAGGTTGCTAAGCTTTAAATAAAACGTGTGGAGTTAGAGCGGCCACGTAATTTGGGTCACGCGCCTGTATTGCTCAACTACACACAACCTCGATTGCGGCCACCCATTCTCAGGACTTATCCAAAAGATGTGGTGGGGAAGGACCCTAAGCGTAGCTATGAAAAGTAAAAGACGACAACAAAAGTAAATAGACCTTTACTTTATCTTCTTTGCATTTTTTTTTGGATTGGAGGCCTTGATAATTAGACTCCTAAATGTCAAAAAAAAAGGGTAAATTACCCTAACTTCTCGTGGTTTCATGTATTATCTCATGATCATCCTAACATTTCAAAACATCTACTTTACCTTCATGTGATCTCATGTAAAACTAGAAATTTAATAGAAAATCGCCTTTGTAATGGCTTTGGTTATAATGCTAGTGTTGCCTGACTTAAGTTACTAAATCTAACAACAACCTAACTACCTTGCATAAAATTATAAAAAAATTATCTGGATAAATGCAAATCCTATAAGGAAGTAACGTGGATATTCATGCAAATCATAAGGGGTTTAAATAGATTTTATGATTCAACATATGTAGTTTTGGAGCGCGTCTTGTTTAATTGCTGTAATCGGTGATGTTTTTGATCCACTTTTCACTTTAAATAAAATCATAAGGGTTATATGGCTATTATAAAATGTTCATGAAATATTATGGCATCACGCAAAATTATAAGGGGCTTATATGTACTTTATTCTTGATCATTAGACTCCTAAAGGCCAAAAATATATTAGATTGCCTTAGACCAGCACTGAGATACAGATGTAGTGATGGCTTGATAAGATATTGCCTCACATCCCATGTAGCACGCTAATGTTCAATTACTGACAATAAATTTGTAACTTTAAAAGATGCCATTGATTGCCTTATCGATTCAAAAACAACATGTAGGTAGGACCATCTGTTTCATTGCCTAGTAGTCTACTAGTCGTCTTCATGCTAATTATTGAAGACTAGAAATGTCGTCTACCTAGAAATTTGACATCACTAGTCTGCTTTGTGACTAGTATATTCCAATACCTAAATTCTGATACTGGGTTCAAATTCAAGTAGCTATCCTGTCCATTTTGGTGGTTTTCTTTCACATTACATCTGCCATATAGTTCAGGGACAGGGTACTTCATTGAGTTTTGCTGTTCTCTGCTTCGAGGAAACAACTCACACTACGAGGGCGATCGGGGAAGAGTGGAGAGGATTTAACTGTTTAAGAAAAACAATTGAAACGCTGGTGATTGCTAAGCTTTCAACATCAAATTATTCCATTCTTAATTGTAGTGACTTCTCTATTTTTAATTTATTTTTCTGGCTGTTAGACCAACTAAAGATAAACCAAAGCTAAAGTTCTGATAAATTACAAATAATTGAAAAATTACAAATATTGTAAAAAGGATTGAAATCACTAACTCAAAATCATTAACTCAAGTTAGCATGAGTCGATATTTGTTGGCATTTTTTTCTAGTATGAAATAAGGATGTTTGGAATAATTGCTAGAAGTATATATTAGTTAGAGAGAATCATAGTTTTGATCCCCCAATATGTGGTCTGTGTGCTAATCGGTTTCTAATGTTTCGACCAAAACAAATCTATTCCTAAATTTTGTAATTTTATACAAATTTAGAACAACTAACTGATATAGAGCAATGATCAATGGTCAATATCAAATTGCCGTTAGTCAATAATTTTGAATTTGCACTTTCAGTCCCTAATGTTTCGATTTTGAATTATTATATTTTCTTAATTTTTAAATAGTGATATTAAGAGTTTTAGCATGAATTGAGATGCAAATTAGAATGAAATAGTATTAAATGGGTAATAAAATTGCTAATTAAACTTCTTTTTCTTCTTTTTTTATTTTTATTTCATTTACTCATGCTAATAATATATCATGTGTTTCTTTTCTTTTGCATATTTAGTATCAAATTTGGTATAATGTATGTACATCATTATTTCTCACTATTAGTTATGACACTTTATATTGGTGCAATTTTGAATTTGCGGCATTTTCACGCTCATTCTGACACTTTGAGCCGAGGTTGTAGGGTGTTTTTTCGGGCATGGCATCGCGCGTTCTAAGGCAAAATTGAGCGACATCTTGAGAAAATCGGACTTCCCTTTTATGTGATAGCGATAGCCATATTTAGGGTTTTGGGCCAAGAAATATTCACATGGTTGTGGATATTTAATTTTATACTTCACAATATTAGTACCAAAAACTACAGCTTTAAGGCACTCATTAAACAAACTCATAAGCTATGTTCCAGAAGTACAAATCATTCAAAATAATTTAAATTTTAGAGTAAAGTAGGGGTTTAGACGTTTAAATTAATGTCCTATGCTATATAGGGATTAGACATTTGAATTTAACTAAAGAGATAACCTCTTACTTTGTATGTGAAATCAGATCAAAATTGAAGTAACTATTTGATCCTATCTCTGAAACACATGCACCAGTTATGCTTATTTGCAATTAAGGTTCCAGGCCTTTATGTTAGAGGGTTACAGTCAAAGATACAATTAAAAAAACATTACAGCAAATAAAGCACAATAAATTTAAAATGAAAATTCAATATATATATGATATCTAGCAATAAGATGTTTTTATTTGTAAATGACAAAGTATAACATAAATATAAAAATTACACTCTCTTTTTTTAGAGAAAAAAAAAGACTCTCTACTCATTTTATTTCCTAACAATGCACGGCATGCAAAACTACGTTTCATGATCATTCATTTAGTCAAAAACATTCATCATTTGATCATCCTCAATTTCTCAAATTATTCATCAAAAGGCTCAGTAGAGTTGTGGATGACAAATACTTTGATAACACACGGAAAAGCTAATATATATATATATATATATATATATATCACTAACACTAACACTCTTCTTTTTTTTTATGTTTTAATGCAAGTCGATCTTACATTTTCTAGTTCATTTTCTTTTCTTTCTTTTTTTTAAGCTTAAGTCAATCTTATATCTGGATTTGGATCGTTAGAGATAGGAACAAAGAAAAGTGACTGGCGAATTCTCCATTCACAATTTTCACTAGTCCCAACTAAACCGGCCTATTCAATGTTTAGTATCTTGACAAGATAATTTAATTCAGACACCGATCATAAGATAAACAACAACAATAATCTTGGCACAGGCTTTAAGATCCAACTTAGATAGCAGGAACATTAGTTAGGGGAGCAAAAGGCCAACTTTCAAACTCTTCCCTTTTCCTTATCTCTTATAAGTCTTTGAATCTCACTTGAACTAAAAAAAGAGAATGAGGATCCATTTGGAGTTGCGGCACCTTATTGAAAAGTGCTTTTCCCAAATTTCCAATAGAGTTTTTAATAAAGTATTTATTAAGTGTTTAGCTACTTTTAAGTACACTGTTTGGAGATATAGTTCAATAAGTACCTATTGTATTGGATAATGTCTGATTTGAAAATTTTTAAATGTATTTATCTCTTTATTTAATTCATAATATAGGATAAATTAATTAAATTTAATATTTTATTTTTTAAATCACGAAAACTACTCTAGAAGCACCAAATTTGAGTTTTTACTAAAATTGCTTTTAATACCAAAAACTCTATTCCTAACTTTATGGAATAATAATGTGGTAGCGGAAGCGTAGGAAACGAAAGGATTTCACGACCACCCTCCTAATAAAAATCGTTACTCGAACGAAACCCGACCATGAATCATAGATTCATGAACACGAGAGAAAACTCTCACAATTTGTAAACACCAACCAATAATAATTTATTTGGGAGGAAAAATCTTGTATTGTCTAGTTACAAAAGCCCTAATTATGCCTATTTACAGCCTACAAAGAGTTCTACTCTAAATAAAAAAAGAAACAAACACCACTAAATCCCTAATAAATAAAGTTACTTATTTGGTTGGGATGATGACTGGCAATATTTGGCTCTATGTCGGACTCAATGATCACCACCCATGTTAGTAGCTCTGCATAGTAAATAGGAACTAGAATATAACGGGTCTTAGGAGGGGTCCGATGTCGGGTGCTCAACTCATCTTGGCTTAGCTTCATTCACAACCTTTCTTCTTTCTCATATAGTTACAACTCTTATTCATAAAATTAATAAGAAGACAAATAAAAATACTACAAAAACACTACGACTATCCAATTATTCAATCTAATTAACTTCCTAGGTAGTGCTATTAATACGGATTGATAGATTGAAGAAGCAAGGGTTTCTCAAACCGGATCAGACTCCCTTTGTTAACAAGAACTCGCGCTCGGGTTCTATAGGAAATTCCAACACAAACACGGAGATAACAAGCCAATGATCCTCCCACAAATGTTGTAAGGCCGAAATAACATCACGGAAGTTTGCACTTGATCACGAATACTAGAAAATCCTGAGAAGATCTCAAATCCAACAATTCTGCCATCTCCCTTTGTCAACACAAATTTAATGAGTTTTCCTTGGATAACATGGAACTCCACTTGCCTAATCTTGGTGCGAAAATTATTAATAGATAAAGATTTTTCAAAAATAACTTTCTCACCAATTGCCCTAATCGAGTCACTAGGCAATGGAATCGTTGAGGATGGATTTGTCAATGGATTTGCCTGTGGAATTGTTGGGGAGTAATCCATAAACAATTTGTCAATCTCCAAATCTTGGAACTCGTCCAACCCCTCAGGTTTCACGATTATAGAATCGAGCTTTGCTTATGGTTCATCGATAGGGAAAGATGAAAAAAACTCAGCCTCAGCCTCACCACTATTTGGTCCACATATGAACTCCTCGATCTCTTCCTCCTCGAACTTGGGCTTCGATATTTTAGATTCAGATTTTACTACAATGGTGGACATTGTAGTTGGATGGATCCGATGCTGCTGTTTAGTAATCCAATGTCGATTTTCATAGATCTGATAATTATGAGATATCAAAGAGACTGCACGATCATCGATGTTGTCAGGAAGCGAACCTCCTGCTTGTGCATCTATGACGAACAGGACTCTTAAATAACTCTTTACTTCAAGCCTTACATATAGATCATGAAGAAGTCAGTCCACATGATCTACGCTAGTGCCAAAACGATCAAGGTTAGGGCAAAGTGCATCAACGGGCATTGCAAGAGAAGCCTGCTCTAATACCACTTGATGCGGTTGCGAATGATGAGCGTAAGGCATACATATAACAATTAGCTCACAGTCAAATTTACATTTATAAATTCCTAAATATCTCACACAGGATTTTTCGCAAGTATACGAGTCGTTTATTGAGCATAGGGGTATTAGTGTCGATCCACATGAAAAATTGTCAATTACCGATATTTTTCGAACTCCTTTATTATTTAGACTATCACAAGTACTAAATATTAAATCTACACTATAAACATGAGATAAAAGTAATCAAAATAATAATAGAAAGCTCCTAGAGGTATAGAATTTCTTACTATTCTTGCAAATGAAATTACTGGTTAATTGAATGTTATTATCTTGGCTAGTTATGGCATAATTACCTAATATACGTGATATTCGCTTTCGCTGGTGTACCAACTATACCTATAGTTAATTCATACCTACTTTCGTGGTTATGAAACTAACTACAAGTTCATTTCTTCTATGAAACTACATGAAACAAGTCATTAAAACCACAAAGGTGCACATTTATTCTCATGAATGTACTTCCTAGGTTTATCACTTCCTTGAATTAGTGTTAAATTCCAATTTTCCATTGCAAACT
The DNA here is from genome assembly GCA_023065735.1 of Coffea humblotiana. Taxonomy (NCBI): domain Eukaryota; kingdom Viridiplantae; phylum Streptophyta; class Magnoliopsida; order Gentianales; family Rubiaceae; genus Coffea; species Coffea humblotiana. The sequence goes on from CM041210.1 coordinate 27,512,141, forward strand.
TAACAGCTTAAAATTATCACAATTAATGGCCGGTTAATCATGGTTAGAAAACAAAAGTAATAATAACTTGCTCAAAATAATATCAGAAAATAACCAAGTAAATATCAATAACAAGTTTTAGAAAGTTCATCCATAACTCTAGGCATAAACTTTAGAAACACATATTGAAACACAAATCTAAAACTTGCATATTAACCATACTTAAGAATCTAATACAAAAGATAAAAAGTTGGAGAAGAGATAACCCTTGTTGTGAGAACCCGAAAATTTTCACATTTTCACGTATTATTTTATTTCCTTGGCCATATTTTATACTGTCCTTTGAAAATATTAAATGTTTTGTACATTTTACAAGTAAGTACAATTTTAAATCATTTTCCTAGTATAAGTTAGTGTACATAACTTTGAAGTGCATTTGTTTGATGTGGGGCCCGCTAGTGCGATATAATTTTGCCGATTAGGTGATGAACTACTAAGTGATATTATTCTACATGGTGTTAGAAGATAATTAGAGGTTAGCTAGATAAATGAATCATTGGAGGAGAATAGATAAGCTTAGAAACTTCAAGAGGCCATGTGTCATGTTTGGATTGGAGGTTGGACTTTGACCAAGAGGATTAACTTTCTTCAAAACCAAATTTTGACCAAAATTCCCTCATTTCTTTCCCTTGCCTTGGCCGAACCCTTGGAGAGAAAAACAAGAGAGAGAACTCTTCCATTTCTAGCTTAAATCCTTGCTCAAATCTTGAGTTTTAACCAACCAAATTGGAAAACTACACCATACAAGTGCTTGCTAAGGAAGGCTAAGGGTTTTTGGTGGAGTTGTTTTGGGAGGAGGAAGTCTAAGCTACCAACTTTCTTTGAGGTTTCAAGGTAAGATTGCTAAGAACATCCTTTTGTTTCCAATAGTTGCAAATTAGTGGCCTATGGTGGCTTGCTAACATGATTAATGGATGATTTTGTGGATTAGTGGAGAGTTGGTTAGATTTCTGATTTATTGGGGAATTTTCTGCCTAATCTGACCAGTGTTGTTCGGCCATGATGGAGGCCGAATTGGACTTAGCTCAAAACATGAAAGTTGTAGAGAATTGAGTGTAGATTATTCCTGTAAATTTCAGCTCAATCGGAGCACTGTAACCTGTGAAATGACTATTTTACCCCTGCTGCCCTGTTTCTGTCCGAGAATGGTAATCAGCCTCTGTAATTGGCTCTTTTGGCTGGGAAGATGAATGAATTAGCTTTTGATGACTTCTTAAGAGTTGTAGCCTTGTATCTTAGATTTCATATGGCTTTGGAATCAACTGAATCGGAGTTGTGTGTACTGAGTTATGATGGAATATTTGGGCCTGGTTTTGGATGGCTGTAAAGCTTCAATTGGTTGCATTTTAAGGGTGTTTGATATCTTATAGTTTGTGTATGCAATTTGTGGTTGAAAATTGTGAGATTTGTGGTTGGTTGTAGGATGGAAAAGTAAGGAAACAAGGGGAAATGCTGTCCGTTTATTTTCTTACCCTTGAGTGAATGGAAATGAGATTGGAATGTAGTTTTGTGATGCATTAGACTTACTTTGCTTACTTGGCTTAGAGTAACTTAGTTCCACTTGAGTAGTGTTATGTGAGCTATTTTACTTGCATTTGTACGTTTCCATTTGTACCATAATGTTTGGTTCCAATTGTCGAGTTTTGAATTTCAAATACGTGTTCATTTTCGTTCCGAAACAAAAGGAGTGGCCTAGGGTTTCTCGGCCACAAAACCTAATTTTAACGCGCAAGGTTTTAAAGTGTGAATTTAAGGTATTTTGTCTACCTTTTGCATATGGTTTTCACCAAGACAATTGTTGCACATTATTTCTTTGCAAATGTGTTAGTTTTGAGCCCAAAACACGTTTTACGAAAAAAAAAGAGGAAAAATTCTACTGTTCATTATCCGGCCGTGTAGCCGGCCAAGTTCTGGCCAGATTCTGACGTGGCACTGTTCCAAATTTTCCGATAAAATTTTATAAAACTCTTTTGAGGTTAATTCTATGGTTGGTTTGGGAAAACTTTTAGTTACTCAATTCCTTTGATCAAAATGTACCCTTTTCACTTTCAAAAAATCATACTTTCCCCTTGTACTTGTTTTATTCGAATTTTCTTTGATTCACTGGACATTTTGATTGTTGAGTCATAATATTCTCTCATGATTGTTATTAGGATTTCTTGGTGACCAAGGTTGATATCCGGAGGGATACTTTGGACGTAATTTTGCTTGTTTAGGTGAGTGTTCTATATACGTTATGTTTCACTGACTATGTGGCTAGTTGAAATACTTGATTAAATGTTAAATGTTCTCAATGATTGCAAAAAAAAATGATTTTTACTAGGCGAGTGTGTACTTTATCGCATTCGACCTAAATGAACGTGAAATTTTCAATGATTGAATGATTAAATGTTACTTGTGCATGAATGTAAGCCTTCGGGCTGAACTGGGCCCTTGCCCTTGGTTATTGGTCGACTCGAGCCAGAAGCGGACTCGGTCGGGCGATTAGTGACCCTGGGTGAATGTGAATGTTGGTATACTCGAGTATGACCATGAAGTTTGGGAAGGACTGGCCAGTGCGCTGGCCAGAAGGGGAAGCGAAATGAACGAATGAATGGCAAGAATGACGGAGGGATTTTCAATGTCAAATGAAATTTTCTAAATGATTGAAGGAATGGATGGTCGATGAACGAACGAATGAACGAATGACTCCGTATCCTTTTAATGAATGTGTTATTCCTGCTTTATATCGTCAATGTTATTTGGATTACTTGTGGTTACGTGCTATTGTCCTTGTTTAATTGCTTAGTTGAGTATATAGAACCTCGCTGGGCTTTTAGCTCATTCCACGTCTTTTGTTTTCCTTAACAGGGGTTGTGAGCAAGGGCGAGAGACCTGTATAGTATAGTTTAGCTTTTTGTATTGTTTTGGCTTTTGATCTCGTTCTAGTGCTTGATTAGGGTTGGAATGTACTAAGAATTTAAAGCTTATGTATACATTTGGAACTGTATATTTGGTTGAGCTTGAGGTGAATGAAAGTATATGTTTCAAGTCTGGGTTTCGTTTCCGCTTATTCTCGAGGCTTTATCTTACTTTCTTTGATGTGAGTGAACGAGTCCTGGCGAGAGCTGGGCAGGCGGTCCGCCGAACCCTTTGGTTCGCCTTAGGGTAAGGTGGGGCTGTCACACTTGTCACATGAGCTTCAACCCTCCCTTTCTTCATCCCATCTTCATCCTAATCTAGCCAATGTACAAGAGTGGATAAAAACTATACTACTCTATACTAAACTACTAAACTAAACTGATGAACTAAGGAAATTCTAATGAAGACTACATTTTTAGTGAGTTTCTCTAGCCTTCCAAAGTTGCAATCTCTAAGGCTGCTATTTATAGAGAGATTCAAACTCAAGATGAGTTGTTTCTAGTTGGCATTTTGACTCTTGAAACTCTCAAAGATTTCTTCTCAAAGTTTCCATGCTCATATGCTCATTTCCAGCCGGAATCTTTATAGAAAAAGTGGTCAAAAAAGATTGTGTGAAAAGAACACAAGTTGCAGAGCAACTTGCAGCCGAAATCCATGAAAAATGCGGGCAAGAAAACACAGGCCTAGCTAGCATTTCGACACCTCCCCCCCCCCCGTTTTACTCTTTTGCAGGTTTGCTCATTTTGGGTAGATTTCATTCTTGCTCTGTTTTTTGTCCAAAGTTAACTAATATTTTCTCAATGATAGAGGCTAAACTAGTTCTTGTACAAAATATGAAAGTTGTAGCTCTTTGAGTTAGCTTTCCAATAAGAATCATCCAATTTGGAGGTCTGTGGGCCAAGAAATGATCAAAATATTCTCAACTAGTCAGAACTCTATTTCAACTTTCAACAATGAAAATGCACTTTTGTATTTGACATTTTGACAATGAAAACGATTAAACTGGACTTTTGATGTTTTCATACCAAATGTAGATATATCTCTTAGCTACCAAATGGTACAAAATCACCTCAATCCAATAATTGTAACTCAAGATATAGCCAAAATACCACAATGTGTCAAAGTTAGAAAACTAGCATTTCATCCTTTGAGTATTTTGCACTTCATGTCTTCTTTATATTATTTCAAATCATCAATAATCATCTAACTATCTTCTCAGTTCATGCCATTTGATGATTGAATTCCTTAAATCTATAAAAACATGAAGTTTTCACCATTAAGATCCATAGAATGCAACTTTTGATATTTTAAAAACGCACAAAATGTATATTTTCACTAGAATCCTAACTAATTAGCTATAAAACTAAATAAAACACACCAAAACTAACTAATAAAACACATTAAAACATGTCAAATACACACTTATCAGTGAAAGCGTAGGAAACGAAGGAGTTTCAGAAAGACTTTCCCAATGAAAATCGTTACTTGAACGAAACATGACCATGATCATAGATTCATGAAAATGAGAGAAAAGTCTCACAATTGGTAAACATCAACCAACGATATATTTATTTTGGAGAAAAAAGTCTTGTATTGTCTAGTTACAAAAGCCCTAACTACGCCTATTTATAGGCTACAAAGAGTTCTACTCTGAAAAGGAGTCAAACACCACTAAAACCCTAATAAATAAAGTTGCGTCTTTGGCTGGATGATGACTGGCAATGTTTGGCTCTATGTCGGATTCAATGATCACCACCCATCTTAGTAGCTCTACAAGGTAAATAGAAACCAAAATATAACAGACCTTAGGACGGGTCCTACGTCGGGTGCTTGACTCATCTCCATTCACAATCTTTCTTATTTTTCAGCACAATTGCAATCCTTATTCATAAAATTAATAAGACAACTAATAAGAATACTACTAAAAACATTACGACTACCCAATTATTCAATCTAATTAACTTTCTAGGTAGCCCTATTGATACGGATTGATAGATTGAAAAACCAAGGGTTCCTTGCATAGTTATTAAACCGGCCCAACCCGGCGGTCGAACAGGTAAAACCGGTGAACCGGGCCATTGGGCCAAGCTGGGTTTTAAATCAGATCGTTTTAAGCAAGTAAATCGTTGACTAGTCAACGATCCGGCGGTCCGACCGGATTAAACCGGAAACCCGGCCGGTTTTGTCCACGAACCGGGTTTTGTGGAAAAATTCTATTGATACGGGCTGGGTTTTAAATCAAATCATTTAAGCAAGTTAAAAAACCGTTGACTTAGTCAACGATCCGACGGTCCGAACCGGATCTAAACTGGAAACCCGGCCGGTTTTGTCAACGAATCAGGTTTGTGTGGAAAAATTTTATTGCCTTTGTTGGAGTTTGAACTTGAACCTCTCGCCAACCAATATAGCATGCTTACCACCAGGCTACTTCAAAATATATGTTACTGGAAATAGCTTTATTATAATATATAAATGTATTGTCAATTCTATCCTTTTTTTTATTCTCTAAAACAAATTTATTTGGAATCTTTTAATAAAAATTTATGACCCTCCAAACTCTATAAGTTATAAAATGGATTTAAAAAAATAACCATATTACATTAATCATTTTAAAGACAAATATTATTTTTAATAAATTTTTGCACTTAAAATTCATAAATAAGTTAGATAATTACACTAAACATAGATAAAATTTTACACTTGAAGTTTGGTGTATTACTAAATAACTTTATATTTGATTGATTCTTATATGAATTAATTATTTTATAGCAAATTAAATTAAATGAGCTTTTGCAATGGTATTATTTATTACAATTTATATAATATATCTTATATAAAAAATTATGAAATATAATATTTAAATATATTTAGTGACTCACCGGTTGAACCACTCACCCACTGGTTGAACCAATAACCCGTTGACCCACCTCCTTCGCCGAGTTCCTTCTGGGTTGGGTTTAATAACTATGGTTCCTTGAATTGTATTAGATGATGATTATCAAACACCTTAAAAGTATTTTTAATACCTAAAAGTGTTTTCTTACCAAAAGTACCGCAACTCCAAACGAAGCTGGAATGTCAAAGGGAGGTAGGACAACAACAAAGAAAATTCAAAGTTCTTGGCTGCCCTTGGAATGTTAAACTTCACTCTTCATTTTCAAGTCTCGCATCTCTATTCATCCTTCTAACTACCTTTAAGCCCTTCTACAAAAATATAGAAGAAAAGCATTAAAAAGAACAAAACATAAAGAAAACAACTCACCGCCAAAATCAGAATCTATCACAAAAGGTTACGGTATTCTTTTTAATATAAAAAGGGGATCAATTTTTTAATCTAACAATTAATAACATTCGATAATATTCTAAACATATACAAAAAGCTGGAAAGAAGGAAAAAACGAAGCAATTGCACATATTTAATTACTTTAACATCTTGAGGAATAATTCCTTTTTTTTTTGGAGAGTGGCAGAATTTATACTAATTCAATAATATCCATACTAGGGAATGGTCTGACTATAATGAAAGAAATCAACTGCACTAATAAATTTAACAAGGATAGAGTCCGGCGATAGTAGTAGAAAATAGTAGAAAAGCCTTCTTGCCTTTTTTTTTTTTTTTGAAGATCTTCTTGCCGTGAAATCAACATATTTCAAGGCAGATGATTTAAAAGGATTATGCACCACTAAAACATGATTCCAATTTCCAATTAACATCAACATGCTAACAAGAATGTCTATGCATGTTACTTGATGCATTTCTTATTTGTATATGATGTAACGTCATAATAAACAGATTGTGATCTTTGGTTTGTTTGAAGAAGTTTACTAGTCGGACTAAATGTTGAAAAACTCTATGGTTTAACAATCTAATTTGATGCTTCAAAAAAATCTAATTTGAAAATTATATCATTTTTGTGCTGATTAAGTCAAATAAGGCAAAAAAAATAAAAAAGTACTTTTGGATGTAAAAGGCTTTGACCATTGCTATCTTGGCTAATGTGAAAAATGGGCTAATTACTCAGAATATTGTTGAAAAAAATAATTCAAAAGAATGGTGGTTTGACAACGGGTTAATGCAAAACTATTGCTGACACAGCTCGACAGCAAATGAAAATATTTTTTTTAAAAAAAAGACTGGCTGCCGGGCTATCCGGGCTGACATAGCCCGGCAGTTGTCAGCCCGGCAGCCAGTTGTGTCAGTCCTGAGCCCAACAGGAGCTGCAAAAGTTAAAAAAAAAAAAAAAGAAGCTGGCCTCGATTAGATATGTGAGCTCAGATTCCATTGATTGGAATCTTTTTTTTTTCATAATCCCATGAGCAACCTTTTTTAGAATCCCTTGAGCAATCTTTTTTTTTTTTTTCAGGTGGTTGTCCCTTACCGACCTTTGTCAACCTGGTAGTGTGGTTAAGTTTTAAAAAAAAAAATCGGCTTTGTAATCTAGCCGTTCATTTGAATGGCTAGATTTTCACCAAGGCTTTGTATAAATAGACCAAGGCAGCAAACTTCACTCCACACCATCCCATTTCCTGCCTTCCGAGAATAATTCTCACTTTCTCCCATCTCAATTGGTCTCCCATCCCAATCGATTCTAACTTTTAGAATCGCTGCTTGCCAGAATTGGCCAAAGCTCCGTGAGTGCTTGCGATTATTGCCTTGACCAAAATTGGTGCCTTCGATTATTGCCTTGCTCGCCAGCAGAATTGACAAGTGCCTCTTGGTGTCGCATTTTTTGCTAAGACCACTGTGCTAATTATTTGCAGTGCTTTTGTTAAGGTCGCCGTGCTGATTACTCACTATGCTCATAAGGCAATCAATTTTTTAAATACCAACAGCTCGGAAGAGGTTAGTGATATGTGTTATATGAAAGTTGTTATATTTTTTATTTATATTATGTTAGTTAATTGGTGGTAAATATTTTATGTTATTTTGTGTTATATTATGTTATTAAATAAATATTTAATTTATTGTAGAAGTAGTTGTAGAAAGATAATGTAATTTATTTTGTTATGTAAGTTAGCTAATATTAGTTTAACAGCATGGTACATGCTTAGTTTAATTAGTTTAGTGGTTTAATTAGTTTAAGCAGTTTAATTTGTTGTTTAAATTTGTTTAATGAATTAATTTGAAGTGATTGATTAAATGAATGTAGATGTAATTTATGTAGTATTGATTTATGATTATGATAGCTGTTGAATTAGTTAGGGTAATTTAAGTAATTGAAATAATTGGCATCTTTAATAAATTCAATACATAAAATTAATGTAATTAGTATAGCTTAATGTTGAAATTAGTGTTATTAGTTTAATGCAATTTACTTTATTACGTAAGTTAGTTGATAATTAGTTTATGTTATTTAGTATATGATTAGTTTAATTAGTTTAGTGGTTTAATTAGTTTAATGAATTAATTTTAAGAGGTCGATTAAATGAATTTAGATGTATTTGTCGAGGCATGTGTTGACTTTTGATTATGATAGCAATTTAGTCAGGGTAATTTAAGTGTTTGAAATAATTGATGCATTTAATAAATTAAATACATAAAATTAATATAATTAGTATATCTAAATGTCAAAATAGGTGTTTTTAATATGAGTAAAATATGGCATTAGAATGGTTATTTAATTGATAGAATGTGAAATGTAGGTGCATGATATTGATAGAGTTAGCATAAGAAAAAATAAATGTAAATAAGTGTAGTAATTAAGGTGATTAATTAGGTTTAATATGTTATTTATTTAATTATACAATTATTTGTTATAAATGATTTAATTATTTAATTATAAAGCATTATTTGTTATTTGTTATAATTATAGAAATCACAATTATTTATTTTTTTTATAAATTAAATATATTTGATTCAATTAATTATTCAAATAAGCATATTAATGGGGTTTTAAAATGATATCAACACTCGCCTCTAATATGTGTAACATGTCAAGTAATAATTGCTTGGTGATTCAACTATATTGGGGTGGAAAAATTATATATGCAGGAGGGTCAATTTCAGATGACCCCCTATACCGAAAAAAGGTGTTGTTCCTTACAGAGAGGGTAGGTTATGATGATTTGGTAGACAGAATATACAATATTATGGATTTAGATCAAAACAGCCATAAGATTAGTTTGATATTTCAGAGTTGCCTCCAAAATGGCATGTTTGGTGCAATGCCATTGGTGGATGACAATGGAGTTGTTGGACTGTACTACTTACAATTTGGTAGTAGACATGCAACCAAAATGTATTTAGAGGTTGAGGAGCTCTTTGGCTTGGAAAAGGATGATACTCAAACCTTGAAAATTGTAAGTGCTAATCCTAAGAGAGGTGGTAGTAGTTCGGAACATGTAACTTTGTTCCAGTCAGTCGGCCTTTTTTAGAGTCAAATGACCCAATTAGATGTAGGAGATGTCCAACCACGGCATAAAGGGCGAAGAAGGGATAATGATCAGCAAACGAATAATGATCCTTCAAGTACAAGTGGTCGACCGATAATGCACAAGTCGACATTTCAAACTCGAGGTGCGAATATTGAATCGGCATCGATGTTCAATGCACTACCATCTACTGACGTTGAGTTTGTAGATGTTGACATGGACTCTGAACCGGAGCCGGATCTTGATGGTTTTGATAATGAGAACCACCAACATGATATCGATGCGCAGGAAGGGTATCCAGAGCTCCCAATTACGACCCATGCTCCTTGGATAAACAGTGAGGGACCACAACTGTGTTATGAAGCTGGTGTTGACGCTGCATTGAACTTTGACCCCCTTGATTCTGGGTGAGTGGAGAAATTAAAGTTGTGGGACGAACACACCAAAGATTTAGAATTGGGCCTACTATTCAAAAACAAAGAAGCATGTCAAACGCGCTGTGAAGTTGTGGTCCATAAAGGAGAATAGGGAGTTCAAGTCCGTGAGAGTACGCCAACGACTTTGTATGTCCGTTGACAGGCTCGTAACTCCGTACCTCCATGTAATTAGTAGTTTCGTGCAACCTTGCGCAGCTCGCACAACATATGGATGATTGTCACACTTGCCGATAAGCATACCTACTTCCGTGTTTGTTATAGTAACGACCACCATGGGTTGAGTAGTGACATAATTGCCGAGCACATTATTCCCCATATTATGAATGTTCTAGTGTACAAAACCAAGGAAATTTAGGCATCGGTGAAACAGGAGTTTCATTGCGATGTGTCATATAAAAAAGCTTGGTACGCCAGACGCCGTGCCATTGATATATTATATGGGGATTGGCCAAATCCATAGCGCAGCGGCCGACATATATTCAGGAGTTACAACGGTTCAATCCGAATACGATAGTTGTTTGGAACTATCATCCATTAAGTATCCCTTCCAAAATAATTTTTGACTACATATTTTGGGCATTTACTCCTGCCATCCAAGCCTTTCGCCATCTAAAACTGGTCATATACGTAGATGGTACCTTTTTGAAAGGACCTTATTGGGAAAAACTTCTTGTTGCCATAGGTTTTGATACTAGCAACTCAATGTTTCCCTTGGCATTTTCCCTAGTTGATAAGGAGAATAATCGGAATTAGCCTTGGTTCATAAGGTTATTATGCATTCAAGTGTTTGGTGATGTGCAGAATGTATGCGTTATTTCTGATCATTACCACGACATCATTAGCGCTATGCGTACACTCGAAGAGTGGCAGGAGCCATTAGGGATGCACCGATTCTGTTTGATTCACATTCTGAGCAATTTTACACAAAAATTCAAGAATGAACGGTAAACTATCTCTGGACCCATACATATTTGACATGTTTTCATGTTCCTATGTCATTGACTTACAGTCGATCCTATTCTGACGGCATTTTGCGATGCCTGGTAGACTTAAGAGCCTAATGTTCGCCGCTAGTGTGGCAAATCAGCCGCACAAGTATAAAAACTTCATGAATGTGATTTTCTCTGATTTTCTCTCTAAATACAGAGGCATATGCATGGCTAAGGGATGGATCAGTTCGACCTGAACAATGGGTTTTGGTGCAAATGTGAGGGATATCATTGGGGGCACATATCCACAAATATGATTGAATGTTTCAACAATTTATTGAGGAACGCTCGGTTGCTGCCAATTACTGCATTTATACGGTTCACGTTTAACCAAACGATTGTTCTGCTTGTCAAAAATCACAACGCTACATGGGATCAGGTATACGCTTTCCCATGGAAATGTTGGGATAAATATGTCAAAAATGAAAAAAAAGGAAAGGCACATGCAGTTTAAGTGTTCGATCATAGGAGGGGTATTTATTGCATCGTGACTATTTATCGACAAAGTCATCAAGGAGGTAATGCCTAGACTATTGACATTGAAAATCGCACATGTACATGTGAAAAATGGAGAGAATTGTGATTCTCATGTTCACATGCCATAGCTGCGTGTTTTAAGTATGGTATTAGTCCAATGATACTTGTCGCTCCTGAACATATGTTTTCCGCTTATTAGTCTACATTTAGCGGTCCTTTCCAACCGTTAAGGGTCTCAAAATATTGGCCCGTAGCGGAATTAAAACTAAACATCATGGGAGATTAGTTGAAACGAAAGATGCCAGGACCGTTGAAAACTACTAGGATCAGAAATCAGATGGATAAAAGATATCCTGATGCACCATGTCGGTGCAGTAACTGTTTACCGCCGAGTCACACTACCCCTAATTATCACTATGATGGTTACTTTCATAAATAGTATTTTGTATGAGTTGTGGTAGAAGTTCGAGACAGTAACTAAGACCGTATTCATGCTACTTTGATATGAACTACTATTTTATGTTAATAAATATTGCATTTTTTATATTATCTGGTACGATGAATTATTAATTAAATCATCCTATTTTTATTTATGTAACTTTTATTTGAAAATAGAATTTAAAATACAGCGATGGAACACAACCATAGCACCCCCTCATCTCGGACCTTTGGATGGGAGAGTTTTATATCTACAATCCAAACAAAGGTCTGCTGCCATTTTTCAAGGCACAGATGTGGATCTAAATATTCGGCGTTGTGATAAGAGGTTTTTTCAACCTCTGATAGATTTAGATCTACAGGTTGCTCAATATATCGATGCAGTTGGCTTTTATGGCATTCGCAGAGCCGGTTATCTCACAGTAGATCATAACCTTATAAATGCGCTTGTGGAGCGTTAGAGACAAGAGACACACTTTTCACCTTACAATTATGGGAGAGGCGATAGTAACTCTGCAAGATGTGGGGGTTTTATGGGGTCTACATGTTGATGGTCTACCAGTTACATTAGTACACACTAGATGTAATTCATTACAGCATCAACAGTTGGTGCATGATATTTTAGGATACTTGCTAGAAGATAACATGCTCAACCATAGTTGTCTAAAGCTATCATCTATATCCCGACGGTTGAGTACACTGCTTCTTGCAGATGTTCCTGATGAGATGGTTTGCCAGTATGCTCGTATGTACATCCTGATTCTATTGGGTAGACTGCTATTTGCGAATTCATGCCAGAATCTCGTCAATTTAAATTGGATCGAATATGTTCGTGACCTGGATGCCATGAGTCAGTATAGTTGGGGGTTCGCGACGTTGGCCTGTTTATACTCACGAATGTGCTACGCATCGCACACTGCTGCAATCACAACTGATGGTCTGTATTTGTTACTATAGCTTTGGACATGGGAGCGGATTCCCGTGATTCGTCCTGATGTACACCCATGTACTGAAATTAGGGATTTTCCTAGAGAAGAGAGATGGACTACCGAATGAACCGGGGTTGACCATTCTAGCCAATCCAGCACACATTATCATGAGCAACTAGCCTTACTACGGACGGATCAGGTCTTTCTCTTATATCCCAACTAGTCATGTTTTATAGTAATTTCGCAAATTTGGTCCTCACCTAAAAAATGTTATGGTATCAGTTTATTTGGATGCGTATAACGATGTTATACTGGCTAGCCTACTTGATTACTGTAAATGAGGAGAGCACATATGGCGAGCAAGAGTCTCTCTTACATTCTGGCACATAATAGAACTATATTGTCCCGATCATGTCATGCGTAAATTTGGGATGAGGACGGGAAATTTCAGAACCAATTAACACTAATCGAGGTGGCCTACGCCAGTTGGATCTTTCCGATTATTCGGGAAGGAATTGGGTTCATTTTCATAGGGGTTGGATAGGATATTGGAATGCATGTGTAGATGCAAAGATACCTGGTATGCCCAAAGCAACGTTCGGGTCTTCGAATAAGTATCTCGAGTGGTATCACAATCACACCATTCTGTACATTACGCCTCCTATCCAGCAGCATGCATAGTTTGGGCAAATGCTGAATGGAGTTTCTGGCCAGTTTGAGTATTTAGTAAGTTACTACTACTTCAAATTTTAATTTATTTACTATTGGACAATGATTGGTAATAGTTTCTCCTTCTTTGACAATGCCAGGATAGATACTATGCAGCGCATTGGCCGGCAATCGCATGACGCACTTGAACTTGATGACACTGAAGGTCGGTTTCATCCACGTCTATTGACCATTGTTGATGGGGCATATGGAACAATGAAATACCTCCAACGCTTTGATCGCATGGTAGTTGGTGATTTTGACTCTTTCGATCATAATCCTTCCACATCGCAAAATATATCATTCCAGAATCCCGTGCGACATGTCCCTACACAAGGTGGACCATCATCTAGCAGAAATCGATGGCAAAAGCATGGCTTGTAAGACGAAGTCATCGACATGATGAGCATTCAAAACACCGAGACAGGCACTCAGTCTCGACACAGCCCGACTAGTAATCATTTCACCATATCTATGTCTTTGATGATGGCAGATACACTTGCTATGCCACCTATGTAGAATATATCGGCCTTTGGCCCTTAGGTCACGTCATTCCCATACTCACTGCGTATTGGTCTAGATGCCACCCCTTCGCCATAGTTTTTGCCTTTTGGTACACATCCCACGTCCTCTCCACATTTGCCTGTATTTGGTGGACAATTTCCATCCTCATCACATGTGCCTCCATTTGGATATGTTCCCACTACATTGGCCTCATCTTATGCTTCTGAACTGCATCCAATATTCACTTTTCTTAGTGGAATGGGTGGTAAGCCTCCTATTTTAGACCTTCTTGATTATTATAGTTTTGGACAACCTATGGCCGTACCTACGTCGATCCAACCCATATCTACTACTGGATACGGTCAGTCGGGAGATTTTATCACGTATCATTCTGAAACAACTATGATAGCAGTACAACTGCAGAGTCGGTCGAGAAGGAGGACATAGGACTTGATGTTGCTTCCATAGATCTTGCACCTCCAATTGATGCACTGCAGGAGCCTATAGTTCTTCGTGAACGTTGCAGATGACAGCCCAAAAAATTTTGCTGTCCGCCCATAACACCAGGTGATAAAGGCAAGGGCAAAAGGCACACCGAGCGTTGATATTATTATTTCCTGTACATGTTTTTAAATTTTGAATATTTCAATATGGGGATTTAGCGTTATTTTAACCTTTTATTACTTGAATGCTTATCGTTATTTTTAAATTTCACCATTTCACGTTATCAGATTTTTCTTCTTTTCTATTTTTTGCTGTTTTTGTTTTTATATTACACAATAAATTTATATTTATAAAATTATAGTGTACATTAAAATTTTTTTTTTGTTTAACTACCTACTATCATATTTACTTCTAACTCTATTCTTATACTCAGTTACTGTCATTTAATAATTTATTAGTATATTTTATTTGTATACATATCAATTTTCTATACATTATATAAAAAATTAAAATCAAATCTTATACATAATAATTTTAACGATTGTTTTTCAAAGATTTGAGAAATGCATCTTATTGTAAATTGAATGAGATTTTTTGTTTAAGAAAGCTTTTTTAAGGGTTTAACATAAGATAAGAATAATTGATTTAACAAATCTGTCTTCATCTTTTTCTTACGTTTCAACTTTAGAAAATTTTTTAGCTAAAAAGGCTGTCGGGCTTAGTTATTCAGGGCAGCATAAGTTTTTAATTAAAAATATTTAAAATTTTACCTCTAAAAAAAAATAAAAAAGGGATAATATCAGAAACCTCTCTTCAACTTTCTTTAGTATCACTTACTACTCCAAAAATTTTAAACATATCACTTACCTTCCAAGACAAAATCTTGAAAAACCTTAAACCACACTTATACACTTTTTGTTAATGAAAAATAAGCTTAAATGACTTTTATATGCTCCATTAAAATTGCTCATATATATAGGCGAAGATGCCATTTTGGTAAAAGTATAGCGAGCTCCAAAGCTTAAGCTCTAAAGTTTTGGTAGGGAGAATTGAATTCCAATCAAAGCTAGAATCTAGCGGCCATTTTTTTTCGCAGCACAGCCCAGAAGGAGTCAGAGACATTTTTTTTTAAAACTTTTGCAGCTCCTGCCACAATTAACTTTTGCAACTCCTTTCCAACGACATTCTGAAAAAAAAAAAAAATCCAGTCAATGGAATCTAATCGAAGCCAGCTTTTTTTTTTTTTTAAACTTTTGCGTCTCCTGCCGAGGTGTGTCAACCGGGCAGCCAGTCTTTTTTTTCAAAAAAAAAATTCATTCGCTGTCGAGCTGACACAACCCGGCAGCCATTGTTTTTTTTAAAAAAAAAATTTTGGATTTTGTTGTCTGGCTGACTAAGCCTGGCAACAATAGTTTTTGCACTAACCCATTGTTAGACCACCATTCTTCTGAATTTTTTTTATCAACAATATTCTGAGTAATTAGCCTGAAAAATGCGATCAACAATATTCTCAGTAATTAGCCTGAAAAATGCGACGGTCAACTCGGAGTGGTTAAATCTTTGAAGAAGCCATCGAAATCCTATTAATGACCATCAACTTGAAATTTCATACTTTGATTGGATCCATTATGTAAATAGTAGTATAAGATATTCAGCCCCATTAGTCCCCCAAATCCAGAAAAAAATGGTAATTCAAATAATTAACTTGATATTTAAGTACAATCATCATTACAGGTTGAACTTTCTAAAGTATTTTGCACACGAGAGAGATTGTGTTTCTAATCCTCAAGTAAGGTTTAGACTAGGCGGTATATTATCCTTTCTTGGATGGGCATTTCCTAGAATTCAAGTATATATAGTTAGCTTAATATAATAATGATGTATATACAAGTATGCTACATCTTTCACCTTATGCATTAGGTTCCGTTAATAAGTTCTAATATCTGATTACGAAATTAAATAAATCAATTGTTGATTCCTCTTACCTTGGATGTGAAATCAAGTCAAATGTCCCCGCTGTCAGGTTTAAACTTGAATTCTAAGTCTAGTAATTGGGGTGGAAAGGGTGTCGAAGGTAAATTTTTTTTTTTAAGTTAAAATTGAAAGAACCATTTGATTCTTTTTTGTGAAACATGTGCATCAGCTATGCTTATTTTCAATGGTAAACCGAAGATTTCGTTAGCACAGTGAGCAGTCAAAATATAATAAAAATGTTATAGCAAATAAAGCATAATAGATTGAAAACAAAAGTTCAATAGATGTTGATCAGCAATAAGATGTTTTTTAGTTACAAAACATAAAGTATAAAACACATATAAAAATTAAGCACTGTAGTCATTTTATTTCCTAATATTGATGCATGGCATGCAAAATTGTATTTATAGTCCTTCATTTAGTCAAATACATCTATTATTGAATCAACATTGATTTCTCAAAATTATTCCTTTCTGAATACATATTTAATCAATGTATGAATAAGAAAATCATCATTAAAAGACTTAACAGAGATATGAATGATGGATACTTCGATAACATTTAGAAAAGCTAAGAACATTTTGAGCTTTTCTTTTTTTAAAAAAAAAATTAAACGTGGCTTTTTTTTTTTTTAACATCCAAGTCAATCTGACATTTTGGGATTGGTTTTATTGCTTTTTCAAATTCAAATCACACTTACATTAGGGGCTGGCTTGTTATATATAGGGAAAGGAAAATAACTAACCAATTTTGGGTTCCAATTTCCACTAAACCGACCTGTTTAATGTTTAGCATCTCCACAGATAAATTCATTACAAATGTGGGAGATTTTAGATTTATTCCAACCCCAATCATAAGATGAACAACAAAATTCCCTCTATTAGACGGGCCTTGAGATCTAACTTAAATACTAATAGGATATTAATCACAAGAACAAGAGATCAAACTTCAAACTCTCCTTTTTTCCATTTCTGTTATGAGTCTTTGAGTCTAACTTGAATCAGAAAAAAGACAATGAATGACAGAGGGAGATAGGACCACAAGAAGGTTTGACAGAGGGTGATAGGACCATTCGCTTGGTTTTCTGAAAACGAAAAAAGAAAGAAAATTCAAAGTTCATCGAATACATCCTTATTAATTTGAATAAGACAGAAAAGTAAAAAATGAACTTGTGGGTGTAAAAGTCTCTGACCATTGCTATTGCTATCTTGGCAAATGTTGACAAACGCGATGGTCAACTCAGAGTGGTTAAATCTTTTTTTTTTTTTTGGGACAGGCAAAAAAAAAAAATCAGTGGTTGAATCTTGAAAAAGTCATCGAAATCCTAATTAATGGCCGTCATCTTGAAATTTCATACTTTGATTGGACCAATTATGAAAATAGGATAAGATATTCAGCACCCTTAGTCTCCCAAATCGTGAAAGAATGGTAATTCAAATAATTAACTTGCTATTTATGGACAATAATCATGATTACAGGAAATATGAAAGAATGACAACTTAACTAGGTAAGATGCACTTGTAGTACTATGATAAAAACCAATTGCTGAAGAGACCCTATTCCATGGTTTTCCTTTCCATGAATAGAAAATAAACATTATTCACTCGCTGCTAAATACAAAACTATGAATCCAACTTTTGGGAGTAGAGAATGAATTGAATTAGAGACCAGAAGTGAAAGGCACGTTGGTGGCTGGCAACCAAGAATTTCCAGCAATGAAGTTTCCGACGGTGAATCGAGAAGCCTCTGTTGCACTAGTTATCGCGTGATACCCCTTCCAGTTTACCCTATTTGCAGTTGATGAACCAGGCCCTGTATTAGCATATTCTCCGTAGTATAAGGTATCTAGAGCAAAATTACCACTCCAGGGCAGCCAACCAGCTGGATCAATTAAACCATCAAGAAATGTTTTCATAAACACCGTTCTTGAATACTGTTGCCATGGCCTTCCAAGATATGTCTTGACTGAGCTCTGCACTGGCTTCAAATCCGAAGCAGCTGTAACTCTGGAATTGTGGATAGATATTCCAGTGTTTTGGTTGGGATCGGTTCTACCTTGTGCTGTGATAGTGTTTGTCTTGTTCGGAGGATTTCTTGAATAAAGATTGCAATTCTGGAAAACGACAGCAGCATTTCCGAATATGTAGTCAACAGTTCCATAAATATCGCATTCGCTGTAAAATTGTCTTTGCGAGTGGACGTAAAGGGTGTCTTGATAGCCTTCAAAGCTGCACTGGTAGAAGACAGAGAGATCGGAACCAGATCGAAGAGCTACCGCTTGGTGATTTTGAGGTCCGGCTGTGTTCCTAAATGTAATTCCTCGAGCAATGAATCCATCACCCACAACCGCTGAAATTATGTAGATAGGAATATTGTCAGCTCCGTTACAATTTTCTACACATGAATATTCAAATAAAAGTCGAAAACCAATATCACCTTATAGGGCTTCCATGCATGCAAAGAAGAAGTTCTTTATGCATGGAGCATGCATGTTGTTAACAAACAAGTTCGTGGTGTAATTTGTGCTTTAGAGAACCTTTCTTGATATTCATTTATGTTCCAAGTTATCTAAAATCTCTTCTAGAAAGGTGTGTGTGTGTATATATTTATATATATATACACACACACACACTTCATATTCGAAAATCAACATTACCACAACTTCTGTGTGTGTGTGTATATATATATAAACTAAAATTGCTTTCTTTGTCAGCTTAAACTTACCAACTGTCGCAGATTTGAAAGTGGTGGTACCACCGCCAACGCTATTGCTTCCGGTGATAATGGTTTTTCCAATACCATCACCAACCAACATGATATTCTTCAACTTAGTTCCAATCTCCACATTTTCCTTATACGTTCCAGCCTTTACATGTATCACATACCTTCCATTACCCGATCGTGTCGCTGCAGCAGCTACAGCTGCAGCAACCGTCTTAAAGTTGCCTGAACCATCTTGTGCTACCACAGCATTTGGTGATGGAGATGAAGATTGCAAGAGTTTCCTGTCGCCCGGAGCCACCCAAGTTGGGAACCCCTCCTTGTAACTTGGCTCATTATATCCCACTTTGTTTAGGGATAAAGTGTTACTAATCAAGCAGCTGACATTGTTTGACATCAAGGGCACAAGATGATCAGCAACACCAAGCTCAATGAACCCTTGTTTGCAGGTCTCAAGATTGGTGAGTGCTGTGCTGAGCCAAGTTTGTGCATCAACTGCATTGCACTTGGTGTAAGGATCAACAGTATTGTAATCTTGACAATGGTGCTTTCATATAGCTCTAAACAATCTTCCCACGCGGCCTTTTCGCGCTCATCTCGACATTTTGAGCCGAGATTATTGGTGTTTTCTTGGGCATGCACGGCACGTTCTAAGGCAAGATTGAGTGACATCTTGAAAAAATCGGACTTCCCTTTATGGGATAGTTATAGCCATATTTAGGGCTTTTGCGACAAGAAATATTCACATGGTTGTGGATATGGGGTTTGTGCACACCATGATTTTATTGATGGTGGAGGAGGAATATTTCTAGCGAGGGCAGGAGAAACAAAAACAGTCATGAACAGAAAAATTGCCAAAGGGAATGCCATTGCCAGCTTAGAGATCAACATGTCAATGGATCGACTTGATCAAGATGGTGAAATCGGAAATGTAAGGGAATAGAATGCTTTGTAATTAGCAAGCTTGTGTGGAGTACTTTCAGAATGAGCTTTGGGTGACTATATATAGAAGTGCAAGCAAAAACATTGGGCGGTTTAGTCTGAAACGTTGGATGTGGGGTAGGATGAACATTCTTCGTTCCTTTTTATCATGTGGTTCAAAAGTAGTAAAGCAATTCAATATTCTGAATTTTCTGATTTGCCTGCGGAGACTAAATCTAATCATGAAATATAGTAACAGCTATTACTATATTGAGTTATATATTATTTTTGTTGACTCGATGACAATCCAGGAATGGATGAGGAAATTAGACTCAGCACATGACGCGCCTAGGTCATATTCTGATCTTTAGTTTATGACTACCTTATGACTCCAAAAAAACTATTATATTTTTTATGAATATATTTCTCAATCATTTTTTATCTAACATATTTCAAAATCATTACAATATTTTTTTTTTTTACAGAAACTCCTGAAAATAGCTATCCAAACAGTCTCTAAGATAGAGGGACTAACTCAAAGTCGGTCGGTCAAGAAATCAAGAAAGCAACTTAGTGATAAAATTATCAACACTGCTAATAAATTCTTTCACGTATGTAACGGACTTGGATGTGAATTCATTCAAGGAGTGATCGAGAACCCAAACAAAATGGCCTGTCATTTCACGTATATTAATTGTTTCTGCACAGACTATTAAGTTTGCTTTATACCCGATCTGAAAGTGAATGGTATCATTTTTCTGTAAATGAGCTAAGTAACATTTCCATGAGATGAATAGTGCTATTTTGGACTTGTGTTAACCAAATGAAGAAACCAATTTGTACTTTGGTTTTAAAAAACTGCTGAGTGGATTTAGCTGTTAGGCATTTCAGAAAACCAGTCTTAACATTGGACGCTGACATTTCAATGCCTTTTAATTTTGGGGGCGACAATTCATTCGTAATTTACCTTTGCTTCTTAAGAGCAGTATTTCATTTTGCACCTAAAATGTATATTTGTCCAACAATTATACGACCAAATGGCACCACTTCTTCTTTTTTTCTCTGGGGAGAACCCATCTTGGATTGGTGTTGTGGCATTTAGGTACAGCAATTGTTGATACAAATAATTCGTATATATTCCTGAGTCATATTTGTGAACTAAGTTTACGTTGATATTCATATGTCACAAGAAGCAAATTTCAGAACAAGTCAACAATTCCTGTATACTTTGTCAAATCGAGACTATAGTTAGGTTCTAAGGAATTAGAGAAAAATCCTTGGTAGGTTGCTAAGGTTTAAAGAGGACGTGTGGAATTAAAGGCTCACGAAATTTGGGTCATTCACGTGCTGTATTGCGGTTGCGGCCACCATTCTTATAGTCAATTATCCAAAAGATGCGGTGCGGAAGGACACCAAAGTCTAAGCTTAGCTGTTAGTTAAGGATGCCAATATTCTCGATGTTATGAAAAGTAAAAGGTGAAAACAAAAGTGAGTAGGACTTTTCTTTTTATTCTATGCTTTTGCGCTGTAACTCGATATTTGGCTAAATTATACATAATTCCCTGTAGTTTAGCTCATTATCACATAACCTCTTTAATGCTTCAAATATCAGGTTTAGCTCCTATAATTTTATACAAAGCAAAAATTTAGCAAAAAAAAAAAATCTTTATCACATTGTTAGTTGAAATACCAGTATTGCCCTTAGTTAAGTACTGATTTAATACAACAGTTTTAGCCACCTTTCCATAAATCGTAGGAGGATTATGTAAATAGTTACAAATGCCATAGAGAGTTAAAGTAAATATTCATGCAACTCATAAGGGAATTAAGTGGATATTAAGATTCCATCACAATTATTTTTTTGGAGCATGTCTACTTCAATTACTTGGATAGTATTTATTTGCATACTTTTTATTTGCTTGCATCATCAATACATTTTTCAATCACCTTTCTATCTCACATAAAAAAGTACTATAGTATTTTTTTCAAAAAATTATCCCAAATAATCTCCTATTCAAACATACTAACTATTACTAGTAGTGGAGTACTTTCTATTCATATTTCACTTTGTACAGAACAATAAGGGGTTGTATGATTATTTTGAAACTTTAGGGGTACTTATGACATTATTCAAAGTTACAAGAAGGTCATATGTATTTTATCCTTGAGAATTAGGCTCCTAAATGTCAAAAAAAAAAAAAAAGTGATCATACAGATTTGCGTTTCTATACATAACACCAAAACTAAAAATCAAATTGTCTCATTAACTAGTAATCTAGCATATGTCTTTATGATAATTATCGAAGACTTGAAATGTCCTCTACCTAGAAATTTGACAATCACTAGTCTGCTTTGTGACTAGAATATTCAATATCTCAATTCTGCAACTGGGTTCAAATTCAAGTAGCTATCCTGTCTATTTTGATGGTTTTCTTTCACATTACACACGCCACATAATTCATGGACAGGATAGCATTAAATTTGTTGAATTACTTCATTGAGTGCTGCTGCCCTTGTGCTTCGTGGAAACAACTCTTTATAGAAAAACAAATGCAATGCTGATGACTGCTGAGCTTTCGACTTCAAATTATTCCATTTTTCTGACTTTTAATTGTCGTCATTTCTCTATTTTCTATTTATTTATCTTTTGGCTGATAGACAACTAAGGATAAAGCAAAATTAAGCTAAATCTGCTAATAATTTACAGAGAATTGTAAGAGGATGGTATGAGTAGATATACTTGTTATTATTTTTTGTGGTTTGAATTGAGGATGTTTGAAACAATTCCTAACAACTCATGGCAGATCTATGTATTGGCTGATAAGTAGATATTTTACATGTTTTAAGTGTGTTTTATTGGTTAGTTTTGTTGTGTTTTATTTAGTTTTATAGCTAATTAACTAAGTTTCTAGTGAAAATATGCATTTTATGGTTTAAAGGATAAAAATTACATTTCTATGATTTTAATGGCGAAAACTTCATCTTTTTGTAGGGATTCAATCATTAAATGGCATGATATGAGAAAATATTTCAATGATTGATGATGATTTAAAATAGTTTAAAGAAGATATGAAGTGCAAGAGAGGAAATGTAATCAAGAATAAAAGAAAGCAAGTTTCACAACTTTGATATCTTGTGATATTTCGGCGATATCTTGAGCTACAATGATCGGATTGAGGTGATTCTTAAACCATTTTGAAACTAAGAGGCAGATCGCATTTGGTATGAAGATATCGAAATCCAGTTCAGTCATTTTCATAGTCAAAAAGTTGAAATACCAAAGTGAAACTCTGTTGTCAAAAGTTGAAACAGGACTCTAACCATTAATGGTATTTCGATCATATCTCCTGCAACCGTTCCTGCCCCTGTCCCTAAACTCCAGCTTCTTCCTTTCGTCTAACGAGAGGAAAAAGAAATAGATGGAAAAGAAACGGGAATGAAGCAAAAAATGGTAGGCTAAAAGTCAGAAGAAGCGGAAAGTGACAGCACAAAGGAAAAAGGGAAAGGCAAGGAAGAACAAGAGGAAAGGTGCAGGTGAAAAACCAAAATTCAGCCCAAATAGTAAGCTACTATTCTGGAAGCCTGTTATGTCTAGAAGGGCAAACACATAATTTTAAGGAAAAGGACAAAAATGCCGTAGAATAGTTATACACAGTTTAGACTAGGGTACACTTTATGAGGTTATTGCTAGAAAAAACAAAAACACAATAGCTGCTTCGTTTTGCAACGTGGGGACCTGTTTGGATTGCATTTTTCTAAATTTTTTGTAGAAAAATTACTATAGTGATTTGATATATGTGAGATAAAAAACGATTGGAAAATGTGTTCACGAAAAATATAGCAATTTTTCTTTGAAAAATTACTGTCCAAACAAGGCAGGTTTTTATATATATGTAAGATATAGAAGAAAAACATTAAAAACAACAAAGCATAAAGAAAAACATGATTCCAATTTCCAATTGACATCACCACGCTAACAAGAATGTCAATGGATGCTACTTAATCCATTTCGTATTTATATAAGGTTATAATAAACAGATTGTGATCTTTGGTTGGTTTGAAGAAGTTTGCTAGTTTGACATATATATATATATATATATATATATATATATATATATATATATATGAAAGTAACTATTTTAATTAGAACTATTTCTCACTCCTACGTGGCAAGTCTAATTGAAGAGAATTAATAAGTTATGGATCACTTGGGTTTTATCCATATTGAATCCTATTTGGAATATATTATATGTTTAAAAATTATCTCTAATTTTAATATAACTTTAAAAAATAACTAATTTTATCTTAATAATATTGCTTTAACAAACAACTAAGCTTATCTCAATGATTCTGCTTTCTATCAAATTATTACATGTAGGACTATAGTAAAATCTTTTTTAAATCACAATTATTGAAATCTTAGATATCCCAAATTACTTTCTTAATCATAGTTATTGAAATCTTACATATCCCAAATTACTTCCTTTCACCAATCGTTGATTAATATTCAAATTTTTCATCATTTCTTCCTTTAATTTTGAATTAACTTAGTGTAAAAAAGAGAATTAATTGTTACACTGACAAATTTATCAATATTTTTGGAAATTGAATATTTATTGATGAAGAAAAGTGGATTTTTGGATTTTTTCTACTTAATTAAATATGAATATATAATTCTAGGTTTATGGTCATTATAAAAATTAAATTATCTAAAAGAATATTTGTAAAGAAAAGGAATATCTACAAGTTTTTATATGGAATACATTATTTGATATATAGTATGATATTATTGTGAAAGTATGTAAACAATTTTTAAAAATTAGTAAATAATTGAACATTTAGAATATATTAATTGTTTAAAGTTAATTGAAATGAACATGTAGGATTACTGTTAATTTTTGTATTTAAATTATTTATATTTGTATAAATTCATAATAAATAAATAAAAAAAGACCGTGTTAAGGCATGGGTAAAATTCTAGTATATGTTGAAAAAAATCTATGGTTTAACAATCAAATTTGACAGTTCCATCCTTTTTCTGCTTATCAAGTCGAAAAAGACAGAAAAAGTAAAAATGTACTTGTGGATATAAAGTCTCCGACCGTTGATTTATTGACTAATGTTGACAAAGGCCACGGTCAACTCCAAGTGCCTAAATCTTGAAGAAGTCATCGAAATCCTAATTAACCACGACCATGAACTTGAAATTTCATCCATGACAATCAACTTGAAATTTCATACTTTGATCGGAGCAATTATGTGGATAGTAGTATAAGATATTCAGCACCATTAGTCTCCCAAATCAAGAAAAAATGGTAATCCAAATAATTAACTTGATATTTAAGACAACCATCATTACAGGAGGTGTGAAAGAATGACAAATTAACTAATAAATTAAGATACAGTCGTACTACTAGGATAAAAACCAATTGCTGTAGCTGAGATCCTATTCCGTGGTTTTCCTTTCCAGGAATAGGAAATAGACATTAATTTTTTCACTGCTAAATAAAAAATAAAGAATTGAACTTGTGGGAGTATAGAATTAGAGACCAGAAGTGAAAGGCACATTGGTGGCTGGCAACCAAGAATTGCCGGCAATGAAGTTTCCGACTGTGAATTTAGAAGCCTCCGTTGCACTAGTTATCACGTGATACCCCTTCCAGTTTACCCTGTTTGCAGTTGACGAACCAGGCCCTGTATTAGCATATTCTCCGTAGTATAAGGTATCTAGAGCAAAATTACCACTCCAGGGCAGCCAACCAGCTGGATCAATTAAACCATCAAGAAATGTTTTCATAAACACCGTTCTTGAATATTGTTGCCATGGCCTTCCAAGATATGTCTTGACTGAGGTCTGCACTGGCTTCAAATCCGAAGCGGCTGTAACTCTGGAATTGTGGATAGATATTCCAGTGTTTTGGTTGGGATCGGTTCTACCTTGTGCTGTGATAGTGTTTATCTTGTTCGGAGGATTTCTTGAATAAAGATTGCAATTCTGGAAAACCACAGCAGCATTTCCGAATATGTAGTCAACAGTTCCATAAACATCGCATTC
This sequence comes from Coffea humblotiana, assembly GCA_023065735.1. Taxonomy (NCBI): domain Eukaryota; kingdom Viridiplantae; phylum Streptophyta; class Magnoliopsida; order Gentianales; family Rubiaceae; genus Coffea; species Coffea humblotiana. The sequence goes on from CM041210.1 coordinate 27,538,050, forward strand.
CCTGTAAAATTGTCTGTCGGAGTGGACGTAAAGGGTATCTTGATAGCCTTCAAAGCTGCACTGGTAGAAAACAGAGAGATCGGAACCAGATCGAAGAGCTACTGCTTGGTGATTTTGAGGTCCGGCTGTGTTTCTAAATGTAATTCCTCTGGCAATGAATCCATCACCAACGACCGCTGAAATTATGTAGAAAGGAATATTGTCAGCTTCGTTAACATTTTCTACATATGAATATTCAAATAAAATTCGAAAACTAACATCACCTTATAGGCCTGCCATGCATGCAAATAAACTAAAATTGCTTTCTTTGTAAGCTTAACTTACCAACTGTTGCAGATTTGAAAGTGGTGGTACCACCGCCAACGCTGTTGCTTCCCGTGATAATGGTTTTTCCAATACCATCACCAACCAACATGATATTCTTCAACTTAGTTCCAATCTCCACATTTTCCTTGTACGTTCCAGCCTTTACGTGTATCACATACCTTCCATTACCCGATCGTGTTGCTGCAGCAGCTGCAGCTGCAGCAACCGTCTTAAAGTTGCCTGAACCATCTTGTGCTACCACAGCATTTGGTGTTGGAGATGAAGATTGCAAGAGTTTCCTGTCGCCCGGAGTCACCCAAGTTGGGAACCCCTCCTTGTAACTTGGTTCATTATATCCCACTTTGTTTAGGGATAAAGTGTTACTAATCAAACAGCTGACATTGTTTGACATCAAGGGCACAAGATGATCAGCAACACCAAGCTCAATGAACCCTTGTTTGCAGGTCTCAAGATTGGTGAGTGCTGTGCTGAGCCAAGTTTGTGCATCAACTTCACTGCATTTGGTGGTGTAAGGATCAACAGTTTTGTTAATCTTGGCAACGGTACTTTCATATAGCTCTAAACAATCTTCCCACGCGGCCTTTTCATGCTCATTTCGACATTTTGAGCCTAGGTTGTTGGTGTTTTCTTGAGCATGCACGGCACGTTCTAAGGCAAGATTGAGTGACATCTTGAGAAAATCGGGCTTCCCTTTTATGGGATAGCCATAGCCGTATTTAGGGTTTTGGGACAAGAAATATTCACATGGTTGTGGATATGGGGTCTGCGCACACCACGATTTTATTGATGGTGGAGGAGGAATACTTCTAGAGATGGCTGGAGAAACAAAAACAGTTATGAACAGAAAATTGCCAAGGGAATGCCATTGCTACCTTCGGGAACATGTCAATATATGGGTAGATTTGATCAAGATGATGAAAGTGGAAGACTAAGGGAATTGAAAGCCTTGTAATTAGCTAGCTTGTGTGGAGTACTTTCAGGATGAGCTTTGGGCTGCTATATATAGAAGTGCAGGCAAAAGCAATGGATGTGAGTGTGGGATGCACCTTCTTCATTCGTTTTATTATATAATTGAAAAGTAGTAAAGCAATTCAATATTCTGAATTTTCTGGCGTTGCCTGCGGAGACTAAATCTAATCATGAAATATAGTAACAGCTACTTTTGAGTTGTATATTATTTTCATTGACTTGATGGCCAAATAAAAATCAGGAGGAAACGCGTCTTATTGTAGAGAATATTGGCTGCGTATAAACATGCATGGAAATGCACAGTGTGCGTTGAACGGACGCAAATTTGATCTTTTGATTGTTGTTTGGTTATTGGCATCGACAGAATATTTCCCATTTTGCAAGTGCAAATAATTGATTGAATAAATATAGTTGAATACATACATATAGTTGAATACATATAGTTGGTCTATTTGGATCGCAGATTAGTTGAAAAAAAATTTCATCATGATACTGTAGCACTTTTTATGAAGAAGTGATATATTAAACATATATAGATGATTCAAAATATAAAAAAGTGATTGAAAAATTTTAATATCATAAAAATATGTTTACATTTTATAGTACCAATACGTGGTAGCGACATATTAATTTATGAAATATTACATATTGCAATGTGTAAGTGGCTTCGGCTGAGATTAGGTAGATTGTGATGGAATACTCTGCATTGGAAAAAAAATGATGCAATTAGAATGTATTGTTATCTGAACTTTGCATGAAGAAACGCCTGTTTAGACGCTGTACATGAGCTAAGCAACTTTTTTCCATACGATGAACTGTGCTATCTTGGGCTCGTATTAACCAAATGAAGAAACCAATTTGTACTTTGGTTTTAAAAACCTGTTGAGTGGATTTAGCTGTTAGGAATTTCAGAAAACCAGTCTTAACATTGGACGTCGAAAACGTTGACATTCAATATTTTTTTTGGGGTGGGGGAGGGGGTGAGGATGTGGGGCACAATTCAAAGAATACCCCATTTCTAAGACTAAGGGAATTTTTTTTTTTTTTTTTTGTAATTAGCTAGCTTGTGTACTTTTTGCCTCCTTAGCTTTGATATCTTCTTTTTTATTTTATTTTCTGTTTCAACTGCTAATATGTTTTCCGTTTATATTACCATTTGAATTCAACTAATTTTATTTTTTTTATAGACTTATAAAGTCCTTGAGTTTATAGTAATTTGTCCCTTGGTGGAGTGGAGTGTTATTATAACAGATTCTGAAAGATAATTGCAGTCTTTATTTATAAGTGTGCATTTTTCAGAGAGCATGAAGTTATATATATGTTTAGAAATTAAACTTTATCTACATATTGGCCTTTGGGGTGTGAAACACTTTCTTGAATAGCTTTTACGCATTCTGGTGGCCTTTAGTCACAAACAATTCCGTGCATATATAAATCACCTTTGTTTCTTGGAGTGGCTAGTATTTCATTATGCACCTAAAATGTATATTTCTACAATTATTTACCACCCAAAATTCTAGAATGGAATGATGAGTAAGAGAAAATGATATGAACGTAAGAAAGTTCCATGGCTTGGAGACTTTGACTTGAGATTGTTGAGGAATTGAGGAAAAATCGTTACCAGGTTGCTAAGCTTTAAATAAAACGTGTGGAGTTAGAGCGGCACGTAATTTGGGTCATTCACGCGCTGTATTGCTCAACTACAGCACAACCTCGATTGCGGCCACCATTCTTAGACTTATCCAAAAGATGTCGTGGGGAAGGACCCTAAGCGTAGCTATGAAAAGTAAAAGACGACAACAAAAGTAAATAGACCTTTACTTTATCTTCTTTGCATTTTCCCCTATAATTAGATTGAGGCCTTGATAATTAGACTCCTAAATGTCAAAAAAAAAGGGTAAATTACCCTAACTTCCCGTGGTTTCATGTATTATCTCATGATCATCCTAACATTTCAAAACATCTACTTTACCTTCATGTGATCTCATGTAAAATAGAAATTTAATAGAAAATAGCCTTTGTAATGGCTTTGGTTATAATGCTAGTGTTGCCTGCTTAAGTACTAAATCTAACGACAACCTAACTACCTTGCATAAAATTATAAAAAATTATGTGGATAAATGCAAATCCTATAAGGAAGTAACGTGGATATTCATGCAAATCATAAGGGTTTAATAGATTTTATGATTTCAACATATGTAGTTTTGGAGCGCGTCTTGTTTAATTGCTGTAATCGGTGTGTTTTGATCCACTTTTCACTTTAAATAAAATCATAAGGGTTATATGGCTATTATAAAATGTTCATGGAATATTATGGCATCATGCAAAATGATAAGGGGCTTATATGTACTTTATCCTTGATCATTAGACTCCTAAAGGCCAAAAATATATTAGATTGCCTCAGACCAGCACAGAGATACAGATGTAGTGATGGCTTGATAAGATATTGCCTCACATCCCATGTAGCACGCTAATGTTCAATTACTGAATAAATTTGTAACTTTAAAAGATGCCATTGATTGCCTTATCGATTCAAAAACAACATGTAGGTAGGACCATCTGTTTCATTGCCTAGTAGTCTACTAGTCGTCTTCATGCTAATTATTGAAGACTAGAAATGTCGTCTACCTAGAAATTTGACATCACTAGTCTGCTTTGTGACTAGTATATCCAATACCTAAATTCTGATACTGGGTTCAAATTCAAGTAGCTATCCTGTCCATTTTGGTGGTTTTCTTTCACATTACATCTGCCATATAGTTCAGGGACAGGTACTTCATTGAGTTTTGCTGTTCTCTGCTTCGAGGAAACAACTCACACTGCGAGGGCGATCGGGGAAGAGTGGAGAGGATTTAACTGTTTAAGAAAAACAATTGAAACGCTGGTGATTGCTAAGCTTTCAACATCAAATTATTCCATTCTTAATTGTAGCGACTTCTCTATTTTTAATTTATTTTTCTGGCTGTTAGACCAACTAAAGATAAACCAAAGCTAAAGTTGCTGATAAATTACAAATAATTGTAAAAGGATTGAAATCACTAACTCAAAATCATTAACTCAAGTTAGCTGAGTCGATATTTGTTGGCATTTTTTCTAGTATGAAATAAGGATGTTTGGAATAATTGCTAGAAGTATATATTATTTAGAGAGAATCGTAGTTTTGATCCCCAATATGTGGTCTGTGTGCTAAATCTGTTTCTAATGTTTCGACCAAAACAAATTTATTCCTAAATTTTGTAATTTTATACAAATTTAGAACAACTAACTGAAATAGAGCAATGATCAATGGTCAATATCAAATTGCGTTAGTCAATAATTTTGAATTTGCACTTTCAGTCCCTAATGTTTCGATTTTGAATTATTATATTTTCTTAATTTTTAAATAGTGATATTAAGAGTTTTAGCATGAATTGAGATGCAAATTAGAATGAAATAGTATTAAATGGGTAATAAAATTGCTAATTAAACTTCTTTTTCTTTTTTTTATTTTTATTTCATTTACTCATGCTAATAATATATCATGTGTTTCTTTTCTTTTGCAGATTTAGTATCAAATTTGGTATAATGTATGTACATCATTATTTCTCACTATTAGTAATGGCACTTTATATTGGTGCAATTTTGAATTTGCGGCATTTTCACGCTCATTCTGACACTTTGAGCCGAGGTTGTAGGTGTTTTTCGGGCATGCATCGCGCGTTCTAAGGCAAAATTGAGTGACATCTTGAGAAAATCGGACTTCCCTTTTATGTGATAGCCATAGCCATATTTAGGGTTTTGGGCCAAGAAATATTCACATGGTTGTAGTACCAAAAACTACGGCTCTATTTGGATTGGCTGTTTTTCGAAGTGTTTTTAAAAAATTTTGCTGTAGCAGAGTTTTTAGAGTATATTTTGGAAGATTTTTAGAAAATATTTTGAGATATTTAAGAGTAGAAGAGTTTCTAAAATATATTTTGACATTTTTAAAATTTTAAAAAAATTTAAACTAATTTTTAGATTACCTTTTAGAGTACTTTTTAAAATTTTTTATTGTATTTGAAAAACTAATTTTTGAAAAACACTCCAAAAAAGGGATCCAAACAGAGCTACAGCTTTAAGGCACTCATTAAACAAACTCATAAACTATGTTCCAGAAGTACAAATCATTCAAAATAATTTAAATTTTAGAGTAAAGTAGGGGTTTAGACGTTTAAATTAATGCCCTATGCTATATAGGGATTAGACATTTGAATTTAACTAAAGAGATAACCTCTTACTTTGTATGTGAAAACAGATCAAAATTGAAGTAACTATTTGATCCTTTCTCTGAAACACATGCACCAGTTATGCTTATTTGCAATTAAGGTTCCAGGCCTTTATGTTAGAGGGTTACAGTCAAAGATATAATTAAAAAAACATTACAGCAAATAAAGCACAATAAATTTAAAATGAAAATTCAATATATAGATGATATCTAGCAATAAGATGTTTTTATTTGTAAATGACAAAGTATAACATAAATATAAAAATTACACTCTCTTTTTTTAGAGAAAAAAAAAAGACTCTCTACTCATTTTATTTCCTAACAATGCACGGCATGCAAAACTACGTTTCATGATCAGTCATTTAGTCAAAAACATTCATCATTTGATCATCCTCAATTTCTCAAATTATTCATTAAAAGGCTCAGTAGAGTTGTGGATGACAAATACTTTGATAACACACGGAAAAGCTAATATATATATATATATTACTAACACTCTTTTTTTTTTTTATGTTTTAATGCAAGTCGATCTTACATTTTCTAGTTCATTTTCTTTCTTTCTTTCTTTTTTTTTTAAGCTTAAGTCAATCTTATATGAGGATTTGGATAGTTAGAGATAGGAACAAAGAAAAGTGACTGGCGAATTCTCCATTCACAATTTTCACTAGTCCCAACTAAACCGGCCTATTCAATGTTTAGTATCTTGACAAGATGAATTAATTCAGACACCGATCATAAGATAAACAACAAC